>JAXGGA010012585.1:0-38216 GCA_038373865.1 Uloborus plumipes
GGGGGGGGAGGTGGGGGAGGTGGCGGGAGGAAGTGGAGGAGGCGGCGGGATGTGGCGGGAGGAGGCTGTGGGAGGTGGCTGTGGGAGGAGGCGGCGGGAGGAGGCGGCGGGAGGAGGCTGTGGGGGATCGGGTGGCGGAGGTGGGGGATCGGGTGGCGGAGGTGGGGGATCGGGTGGCGGAGGTGGGGGATCGGGTGGCGGAGGTGGGGGATCGGGTGGCGGAGGTGGGGGATCGGGTGGCGGAGGTGGGGGATCGGGTGGCGGAGGTGGGGGATCGGGTGGCGGAGGTGGGGGATCGGGTGGCGGAGTTACCTCCGCAACTCCGCCGCCGGCAGCAGAACGCCCATTTATCCCCTACTCCCCTAATTCGACTGCCAGGCACTGCAAGTCCTCTTTCCTCGCTCTGCCTAAATATGCCATATCCTTCGTTGAAACTAGAACTCAATCCCACAACCAGATACCCTTGCGAAGAAAACTTTCTGCGTGTCGTAACTATGGTACAATTGCACTTGATTCTTCAAACCGGAAAATCAAAGTAATATATTCAAACAGTAAAACACACTCACTGTATCATTGGGGAAGCTGCACCTTTAATCATTCTGAACTATATCCAGCGTATTCCATCAGCATGCATCTTCCTTCACCGACGTTGTTCGCCCTTCGGCCGAGTTAAAATCCTTTCGACTGCGCCACTAAACTTCCTTAAGACATTTCTTGTTTTCGGTAAACACAAAAACTGCACACCATCATTTAAAAATAACATTTAATTAAAACACCAACTTTATAAAACATACACAATCAAGCTAAAAAAACACGCAATTTCCAAAACACCACACCAAACTCTTCTAGCCGCCAACCCACCTTTTCAGGCCACACCCAACACACTTCTCTCTCAGTCCTGTTGCCAAAGTTCGTTACAGTAACTTCCAGATTTCTCTCAGAGCGGCTTTAGTTCTTGTGCCGCCAGCACCTTGAGATCCTTACACCATTTAACTTCTAGTATTACTCTGCCGAAATAAGTTTTATTTACCACTTATGATTCTTGTATTATTATGCATAAAATGTTCTGTGATTTTTCTTAATATGCAGACATTTACCTATGAGGAAAAAGTGTTTTAATGATTTTTTAGAAAGTTAAGTTAGATACATCAACCTTTTTTCTATCATAATAGTAGCATTATTCAACAGTAGCTCTTATAACTGGCAAAAGTTTCTTTTTGTTATGTTATCAATTGTTTAATGGTATAATGAGAATTGCACCTTTTTTTGTATAATGTTTTAATGTATATTATATAAAATATGTGCCATGTATTAAAACTTCTCTTTCAATCTTTGATATTTTTTCACCGATATTTTCATTTATGGGCGATTCTCTGTAAACTCGTCATTTTTCACACGAAACTATTGGAACATAATTAATTACGAGACTACCTATAAATTGAGGCACAAATCGTGGACATAATAACTAATATGTTTTATAATTAAATTAATTGACATTAATAAAATCACTTCCCAGAGGACTGTTTTCGCAACGACTCTGATGCATACTTTCATGACGAATGTGGCTCTCAAACTAAGCAAAGTTGCGTTTCAACACCGTTCTTGGTGATTTCGGCAAATTCACACTGATTACTTTAAACTACATACTAAAAAGAATTTGCAAAAGTTATAGATTTTTCGTATTACAGCCTTGAATTTGTTGCAGGGGACTGTTTGAAAAAACTCCGGACAGAATTTACATGACAATTTAAGGTTTTAAAAATACGTAATTATACCTTATTTCATAAGAAAAATATAGCTTCATTATTCTATTTTTATATATTAATTGCCAAATTTATGTAGTGTTAATAGGTTTTTTGAAATACTATCTTTAACAGTTAGATTATGGGATTGGGACAGCCAGGGAACTGTGTTTTTGGCGCTTAGATAATTTCTAGAAAAAAAAATTAAAGTGTTATCACTCCAAATACAATTGGGCCACAAAGTATTAATGCTTTACTTGTATTAAGAGCGATAATTACTTTATTACACTTTATTAGTTTTAAAATACTCAGTCCGGACAGCCAATTACCAGTTTACAGAGAATCGCCCTTATATCAATTAGTATATGACTTTTAATTTAAATGTTTGTGCACTTTAGCTTGGAGTGTATAACAAGAAAAAAACTATGGAATAATGTTGATATAGCTGATTTGAATATATATGGGTGATTCTACGCTATTTGAATTCAGACGGCCAATGGAAAAACTTCAGGTTAAACTGATTTTATTAATGTTTTTGTATGCTTCAGCCTTACAGACTATTATATTTTATATGGACCACCTAATTAATTCACTACAATTATTTTATTTTAGCATTTATAGCTGAAAATAGTACTAAATGTATACTCCCCTGGCCTGTTCAAATACTAGTTTTTATACAAACATGTTCGACGCTCAATTTTTGCTAACTTGGTATAATGCTTTTTGCCATAATCATACACTTACATTAACAGAGAAACATATTTCATCAGTAAACATTGAAAAAATATTTATTATTATTTTTAAAAAATACACTTTTCAACGGGCCATATCAACAGTGTCACCCTCACCTGGCGAACTTCAAAGACTGAAATTTCGCATAAAAAATACATAAGGATGATGTCGATTGCGAATAACCAGTGTAATACTGAGTAAAGTTAAAAGCAAGCTACGAGTTTTTAAAAAAATTCGAATATTATTGAAGCGGTTCTCGTGTAAAGTGCCTCAAAGGGTACTGCGCCAGTCGCTGTAGTATTTCCCCTGGTAAGTATAACTTTTTATATTTCATCGTTATATAAGTGTGCGCATGTATAATGTAATGCTTGTTGTGTGCAGACATCACGGTTTACGTGAAGTTCTGGTAAGAAGAACGCGTGATGTTGTTTTTATAGGTAATGTGTGATTTTGTCACTTCTCTGGCGTCACTCCCCTGGCAGTTTTGTTCCAAAAAAGGGTAAATATACATTAAAACTGTGTTATAAGCATAATTATTTTCATTTTTAATATTATTTGCCCCCGTGAAAGCAATTTGAATGAACGTAAATAATGCGGGAAGTATTTTTATTTGGGATCTGCGGTGCGACTTGCATGCAACATGTCGTGTTTTCAAGATTGTTTTTTTTTATTTTGTTACAACGCGAAAAAAATTTTTGAATACAGGTTTTATAGAAATGAGTCCATACTATGATTTTACACGGAAAAATAAGTGAAATAATAGTAAATAAAACCAGAATTCTGCCAATAGTGTCACTCCCCTGGCAACGTATTTTCCCCTGGTATCGATAAACCCCCTAAAAATTGAAATTTCGTCTGGCCCTTACCACTACAAACATAAAAATAGCGGCTACTAGTGATATAATGAAAGTGAAATTAAACAGATTATTTTTTCTTTGGGGACACAAAAAACGCATTGACCGTAGAATCACCCATATATACTTAACCATATAGGTGTCAATATAAAAGTCATGATGAAATTTTAAAAAATAAATGAAAAAAAAAATCCAACATCCCAATAAAATTTCTGTTTTTCATAATAATATAATTTTTGTAACACACATATATTTTTTCCATTCTGACTTAAATTTTTATTAAATATTCATATTTTCAATTTAGATCGAAAATAAATTTGATTAAAACTTGTGATATCCTGTATTTTCATGTTTTCAAACATTCAAAATAAAAATTACAAAAAAAAAAAAACTGCTATATTTAACCTAATTTTATCATACAATTCATTAAAAATATAATACTTCTTCTGCCTGCAATTTTCACAAAATATATTAGCCAGCAATGCAATATGATTTATAAAAAAAAAAAGATTGGGATTGCATCTACTAGTAACTTTTTCAGGTATCCTGCATTTTTGTATCTGGATCAGGAAAGAAAAGTAACATATGTTGGTTGTTACAATGAGCTAAATATATATATACAGCAGGGTTAGAAATTATTTAAAAATTTCACTGGTCCTTCGGACCAGTGAACATAAATATATACTGTTCACATACTGTAGACATTACTGGTCTGCTTTAAATTTAAGGCTAATTAAATGACCATAAATTTTTTCAATGTAAAAGAAAGTTGGTGGTCCCACGGAGCATTGATTATTTTTTTCTGGTGGTCCAAAGCAAATTATACTGATCTGGGTTCCAGTGGACCATCAGTAATTTCAAACCTTGATAGACAAATTTATTAATTAGGAGCGAGACAGGTGCGCGATAATTTGTACGTACGACTTCATGTAATCAAGTCTTTTTAATAATTCAAATTTATTTACGATTCCAGTATGAAATGTACAGTGCGTTTCGAAATGATAGGTCCACCAGTAAAAACGAAAGTCATGCTGGTAAAAAAGGTTGTATTGTGTACAAAGTACTAATTTATAAACTACATTACTCCATTCAATGTAAAATAGCTCATAAATAATTTACAAATAATAGGAATAATGAGGGAAACTAAAATTAGATGAAACAGCTGTTTCAAAAAGATAGGTCCACTGAACCAAGCATCAAATAAATGTTGAATTAATAAGAAATTTTTCTGATTTTTTTTTTCTGAATAAGCTCATAAATCCTATTTAACATGGTTTCTACAAGTTTTTGTAAACAATTTGTCTCGATTTTTGACCATTCGGAGGAAATAGCCCTTTTTAAGTCTGCAGTACTCTTGTACTGCCTTCCGCCTGCTTACACCGCTCTTGCGAGTATACGCCACATGTTTTCTACTAGATGCAGGTCGGGGTTGCAAAGTGGCTAATCGATAATATGTACAGCATTATCCAGAAACCATTCAAAAGTGGACTTTGCAGAGTTCAGAGGAGCATTGTCCGGTTGGAACAAGAAGAATGAGCCCCCAATGGGTTCTGATTGTGGAATAAAATATTGTTCAAACAGCTTGTTATAGCCAGCAGCATTCAAACGATTGTCTGCAAATGCTATATTAGTTTTTCCTATCCCTCTAAATCGGGCACACGCCATAAAGGAACCACCATCAGCTTGCCTCTTCGAGAATATCCGTCTATCGTTACGCAGAACGTGGTAGTAATAATGCCAACCATCTGGACCATCCAGGTTGAATTCCTTTTTAGCCTACTTTCCCGTTAAAAATAAACGAAAGACGAAAAAAGTATGAAAAGTAGCTTAATGCATCGAAAAAATATCGCCAAGTCCAAAAAATATCGCCAAGTTAAAAAAATAAATAGGTAAAATGAATATCAAAAAATTAAAAATTTGAAAGTAGGGTATTGAGATGGGGAATTTGTGTGTCGGTCTGTCGGTCGGTCTGTCTGTCCCCCCCCCCCCCTAATAACTTTTGAATGAACATTCCGATTTGGACATGTTTTTTTTGTTGGAAAGATCTCGGCGAGTACAGCTCATTCCCATATTTGATTTTTTGATTTGAACAATTTTTGGTTCAACTTTGAGCCGTTCAAATAACCGGTCCCGCGATACTAACTTTTGAATGAACAGTCCGATTTGAACAAACTTTTTTTTGTTCGAAAGATCTTTTCAAGGATACTTCATTCCCGTATCTACATTTTCGATTTGAACGATTTTTCGTTCAACATTGAACTGTTCAAACAAGCTCTCACCCCTAATAACTTTTGAATGAACAGTCCGATTTAAACAAACTTTTTTTTTGTTCGAAAGATCTCGGCAAGGATACTTCATTACCGTATTTAAATTTTCAATGTGAACATTTTTTCGTTCAACATTGAACCGTTCAAGCAACATTTCTCCAACTAATAACTTTTAAGTGAACCGTCTGAATTGAATAAACTTTTTTTGTTCGAAAGATCTCGGAGAGACTCATTCCCATATTTCACTTTTCAATTTGAACTATTTTTCGTTCAATGATGAACCGTTCAGAAAATTTTTTAACATGAGCGCCTACTGGGAAATTTAAATTGAATGTTGATTCTGAACTTAAAGGCGGATTTCCTTCAAACTAACTTTGTAAGAAAACGGTTTTGATAAAAAATGTATGTTAAGTACTTCTCTGAAAAACCTTCTGTGAGGACTCTGATTCCGACTCCGACTCCGCAAACATGGCGGAAATGCAGGCTCAGAAAAAAATGACTGACTGGGCAGACGATTTTTTGTTTATTTATTCTTTTTTTTTTTTTTTTTTTTGTTTAATTAATTATTATTTTTTTTATTTATTTATTTATTTTTTGGCAGACGATATTTTTTTGATTACAAAAATTGTTCATTCACTAGAGCATTTTATTTTTTATTTATATTTAATAACTGGCAACGGATTAAAAATAAAATTCGAGACATTTTATTAACGAACGAGGTTTTTTTTTTCTTTGATAAAATGTGTTTTGATGTTCTTTGTACTTTTATTTTATTTATTTTTTTTTTTTCTTTCGAAAAAGATTGTGAAATTTTTCTACGGAAGAACTATAACAGCTACATTCTTTAAAAGGTGAGACAAAACTTTATTTACTCGTTTATTTACTTTTTACGTGTCCATTTCATCTGATTAGAGGGTTATATTTTGCTTTTAGAAATCAGCTTTAAGTGCTATAAAGGTATGTTTGACATAATTTTCAGTTTCAGATATTCAAGAGAATATTGATTAGATGCTAGAATGCCGATGTCGATGTACGGGAAAGTAGGCTCGTTTAGTTCTTGACAGAACTTCTTGTTATCACTGAATATCACACGATGCCTATCTTGTTTCCAGGACATCACTTCCTGCGCGAATTTCAATTTCTTTTCTTTGTGCTTTTTAGTCAATTTCGGAGCCGCTTTTCTCTACAAGTAAACTAAACTGCCAAACTTCTTTACCGCTCTGTGGACTGTAGATTTGCATATTGAAGGGTTTAGTTGTGTGGCCTAAGTGGATATGCTCATTATTTCCAGTTTTTAGGTCCCTTACAATAGTGCTTCCTTGTCGGGGTGTAACTTTTGATGAGCGGCCAGATGATTTTTTACTGCCATAAGCATTTCTAAATAGCAAAAAATTGTTTGCAACACTTTGCGATCTGTTTAAAAGCTTACCTATTTCTCTATTCGATTTGCCAGACTGTTTAAATGCATCAAATTTTCCCTGCTCAACCAGCGAAAGACTGCAATGACAACCCGTTTTGTTTGACTACAAAGTGCTGTTCAAATCTGCTTAAATACCTCCACAGTAGCAAGCATAATCCCGTAGTAATACTAAGCAACGATACTTATGCAAATTTTTGGAAATAAACGTGGTTGGGGCAAAATTTCTGAAGACGGACCTATCTTTTTGAAACGGTCTGAAAATGAAAATTTGCATCAAATAAGAAGAAATGATTTATAATTTAAGAAATTTTATCAAACATAGTTATAACAATTACAGATAGATAATCACTATCAAAAAAAGTGATTCTTATTCTCAATTAAGAGTCAAAATTTAGAAAAATAAGGGTGGACCTATCATTTCGAAACGCACTGTATTTGTCCTTTTAATTAGTAATAGAATTTAAAAAGAACGCAGACTATTGGAAATATTTTTTCAATATACTGGGTGTGATTCTTCCAAATATATCTTTCCTTTTAAAGTTAATTCTTGAATGGGATAGTTAAAACTTTTTCCCTGATTGCTTTGAATTATAAGTGATATTATGTGATATTCTGAATAGATAATAAATTTGCGAAACGAAATAAAATGGAATAATTTAACTGTTAATTTCTCTAGAGAAATAGAAAAATCTAGAGAGGAACTCTCGCTGCTTCATTTTACTTCTAAATTAAAAAATCAAATTTTTTAAAACCTTGAATAAAAAAAATGGAGGTTGGGGGGGGGGGGGACTCAAACTAGCTCGAAGAGCAACACTTCTTAAAGGAGTAAAACTGTAGACATTTTCCAGCACTTATAAAACTGGTAACTGTAGAGACTTGTACTTCCAAATTTTGATTTACCGAATATTCTGTAAATAATTCTTACTCAGCCAATATCGAATAGTTGAAAAAATTGAATATTGTTGAAGAGGCGACAAATTTTACAACTATATTCTATGTTTTAGTTTTAAAAAAAAACTTTCAATACATGGTTGAACTTAGCTGTATGATCAAAGACATGAATGTGCATTTGTGCACTTTTCTGAATCACATATTAGTAAAGCAATAGACTATTAATTCTGAACGGTAGCCACTGGCGACCAGAGTTAAAGAAAAATTAGTCGCCACTTTTGCTTGCCATTTTTTATGAAGCATACTGTATTCACAACAAAAAAAAATTAATAACTTATTCATTGTTTGTACTTTTAACCACAAATTAATGGATTATAATATTCTCCACATAGGTAAGAACTAAATGTGGAAGCAAATTTAAAAGTTCATACAGGCCTTTAGTTATCTATCTTGATATGATTATTTTTCAGCATTTCATGAGCTATAAATTAATCATTCTCATTTTATGTAAATTGATAGCTATACAAAAATCTTCCTTTGAAAGATCGTCTGCATTACGTTTTACTTTTAACCATGCTTGTAAAGTGTCCTTCTTCATAGACACACTTTTCACTCAAATCACATCTTTTATGTCACTAATAAATAGGGATAGTATATAGAAAGGGTGGGAGTAGAAGAGTATTTTTTATTACATTGTGCTATATTATTTTTAAGAAAAAATGGTTGCCACTTTTGGTGACTGGGACTTGTTTTTTTTCTCCGTTGTTGACTGGTGGCAGCTAATCTAGAGCGTTACTTATTTGTGTTGTACAACTTACTTTTGTCGAGGAAGAATCCAAGTGATCCCAAAGATAAGTATTCATAGACTGACAGCAAAAAAACAAAATTTGATTCCGACTTATGAATCATTTGAAAACTTAGATTGCGAATTGTTTAAACCATATTTTTGCATATTCAAATTTTTGACAGATTGGTAAGAATACACAGAAGCAAAATACTTTTCATTATAGTTAGAGAAAGACCGTGACTCTTTATGGTAAAGAAATACTTAGGGAAAAACAAGAAAAGACTAAGAAAATATTTTAATTTTTAAAATCAATATGTTTTATACTATTGTGTGTAAGTGTACTTTGTGATCACGATCCATATTTAACTAGCCCCAGTGACCATTAGTAAACACAGTGGATCTTTGAACCACTAGGATTGCAACCTTAAACGACAGTTGATTACAAGTTCAATGCCTATATTAAAACAGCACACTACAGGATCAGCTACAGAAGAAGTTTCAAAATTTTCACTTTTTTATGCACAAATATGGTTAATTCAGGGTTAGAAATCCTTAAAAAATGTAACTGCTCCTTCGGACCATTGAACATGTATGTATACTGGTCCCCAGACACCATCACTGGTCAGCGTTAAATGACTAAAGCCTCGCCTCTTTAAAACAAACTCTAAAGCACCTTAAAAATTTGTAAGTCTAAACTGTAGGTTCTCTTATCTGAACAACAATCCACTACAAGAAAAATGATACGGTGGAGATCGAAACTGTACATACTAAATTTTAAGTAATTACAAGACTTAAAAGGTTTTCTTTGGATATGAGTACTAAGTGTTTACAGTTTTAAAGTTCCTGAAAACGACATTATTTTCTCATTTATGAAAAATGTTCCAAAAGTCTTCACCTACCATTCTTAATACAATTGAACTTGAATAAATCGAATTTGTGGATAGTTCGAAGTTTTTTGTCGGTCTTCGAAACTTGTATTTAATTCAATCAAATTATCAAAGTATTTTGGATAATTCGAAGTTTTACAATGGTCCCTTGCACTTCGTATTATCCAAGTTCGACTGTACTCTGCCACACATCCCTTATTGGTTTTTGATGTTGACTCTATTGCTAAAAAATCTTTATTTAACTATGAGAAGCCTTCTCTTTCCAGCTTCACTAGCTTTAGGTGAAGCCAGTAAAGCAATAATAAACCTATTTGAAAAATGATATAAAAGTAAAAGAAATCTTGCAATCAACACTTTATTTGCTTTGGGAATAATGATCTTAAAATGTTTGAAACATAACTCCCCCCTCCCCAAAATATTATGACAACGAGATTCCCTTTTTTAACCCCCGTATTGACTTTCAGAGAAACTCGCTCTAAGTTGAAAATGTAAACAAATACTAGCTACTACGTCACGGAGATGTGTAATATCACGTGATCAGGATCTCGCAAACCTGTCACCCCTATTCGATTTAATAAACTCTTCCCAGAGAGCGCGCGAGTTGCTCTTTCGTAGGATGCCGTGTCGGGAAAGAAACGCTAGTATAAATCTACAACTGTTGAAAAACCCAAATAAAGTATTTTTTTAACAATGAATAAAAATGCGTATTTCTTTAAAGACCCAGAAAATGAAACAATTTTCTAAAGCATTATATCAACTTCCACTATACCTGTAACATTGCATTTCTGTTTATCTCTTTGATTCTCAGCCATCTCGTCCATCTTTTTTCATCAATCATTTTGCATTTTCGGCAAATTAATCTTGATTTTGAAGAAGGTAGATTCTAAAGCTTCATCTTTTGACTTTCGTATCAATTAATTTTTTTACGGAAAATTCTTGTAGCTCAAGAACGTTTTAAATTTGTTTTTGAGCATTGAAATGAGCAATAGTATGACTGACACTGGTAAGAAGAAGCGATGGAACAATCTTTTCCTTTTCACAAATGAAAAAGTGCCCAGAACTTCCACTTATCGCAGAACATTAAATTAAGAGCAGAGTGCCAGACAGCTGTGCTCTGAAAATGTCAATGACGTTGAAGAAACACAGCACCAGACAGAGTCATCAGATTTTGATGAAAGTGAAGGGAGTGACAGTGAAGTAACTGCATCAAGTAGTGGTAGTGATGGCGAAACACAGGCAGAAGGTGCCGACAGCGGTCCTAGTGTAAGTTTTCATGCAGAAAATCTTGATGAGCCGTTGTACCCATCATAAAAATTAACTTTTTGGATGCATTTATTTGCATCTTATCATTCATTGTGCGATTTAACTTAAGCAAAACATGCATCCAAGAGTTTTTGAAGTTACTGAATTTGTTTTAGCCTGAAAATAACTTTCCCACAACGAACCACCTTTTCTTCAAAAACATCACTACAGTCTTTGACAACTCTTGTGAAATTCACCTTTATTGCCAGTCGTGTAAATCACATGTGTGTCAATTATCCATGGAATACAAGCCAATAGCAAAATGGCATTTGATTCGCAAGAAAATATTCAGGCAGGGAACTTTTTCTTATATATACCATTAGAGCCAAAAATTCGAATTAAACTGGAGCAGCACAATTTACTGGCTGAAGCAAAAGAGCGTAGGGCAAAGTTCTGCAATGCTAGTGGTTGGTTGGTTGGTTGGTTGGTTGGTTGGTTGGTTGGTTGGTTGTATGGAGTTTACTGGCGCAAGAGCCTTATTAGGCTATGCTGCGCCAAACGATGGTATTGCTTAAAAATAAAATTATGTTAAAATCATAGTTTCTAAACAATTTAAAACATTTCTAAAATAAACATATATACGATGTTTAAAATTCTAAAATCATATACACCATTTAACGAGACAAAAATAAGAACAAAGAAAAAGGGCTATATCAGACAAATAAAGCGTATTTCTTGCAGAAAGTTGAACAAATTAGGGTGGAGTGCGTCCCCTAGCAACTCTTTTAAAGATGGATTAAAAGTGTTAAAATATTTATGACGAATGTGATTAAAATTAGGGCAGTTACTAAGAATGTGTAACACTGTCTGTATGATATTACATGTTCGGCATAGTGGAGCTGGTTCACGGCACAGGAGATGTTTATGGGTAAACCTAGTGTGACCAATGCGGAGTCGGGATATTATAACTTGTTGTCTCCTGGTAAGCTGCAATGATCTGAAACCTTTCGCCGAGGGCTGGATAGAATGTAGTTTATTTTGAACTTCTGTATTCCAGGCCTGTTGCCAGTGTGTGTTAAGACATTCATGAATGGCGTTTTTAATATCATCGAAAGGAACAGTATCATTGGCCTGGATATTTGCAGCTTTGGCAGCTATATCCGCTGCTTCATTGCCCGCTATGCCAACGTGACCAGGAATCCAACAAAAGTAAACTTGAAAATTATTTTGCAAAAGACTTTTATATAAATGATAGGACTGAATGACTATAGGATGGCTACTATTGTTGCAGTGTGTGATGGCCTCCACTGAACTCTTAGAGTCAGTGTATATGATCCACTTCTTGTGATAGATTGGGCTATTAATTGTAAGGATGTGAATATAGCTTTTATTTCTGAAGTAAATACTGAACAAGATGAATTTAGTTTTCCTGCGTTTGTTTGACCGTCAATTATTGTAGCAAAGCCTACGTGATCACTTGCTTTTGATCCATCTGTGAAAATTTCTTTATATTCTGAATAACTTTTTCTTAGATCCTGAAAGATTTGGTAATATACCGTGTTGGCAGTATTTTCTTTGGAGAATTTATCAAGGTCTTTGATTGTCAAAATATTTACTTCACACCATGGTTCAAGTAATTCTAGTGTGTTCATAGTATTAAAATCTGATAACTGCAAATCAGGGTATCCGGACATAATCCCGACAACCGAAATCCCGACAAGCCAGAATCCCGACAGCCGAAATCCCGACAAGACAGAATCCCGACAGGGTCGAAATCCCGACAAGCCAGAATCCTGACAGGGTCAAAATACCGACAAGACAGAATCCCGACACCGCCAAAATCCCGACACGGCCAGAATCCCGACAAGGCCAAAATCCCTACAAGGTCAGAATCCCGACAGAGCCAAAATCCCGACATGGGCCGAAATCCCGACAGGGACAAAATCCCGACAGGGACAAAATCCCGACAGGGCCAAAATCCCGACACGGCCGGAATCCCGACATGGCCGGAATCCCGACACGGCCAAATTCCCGACACGGCCAAAATCCCGACACGGCCGGAATCCCGACAGGGCCAAAATCCCGACACAGCCAGAATTTCGAGTGGGTCGAATTGGGTCTGGGTCATAATCCCGACTGCCGAAATCCCGACAGCCAAAATCCCGACAATCGAAGTCCCGACAAGCCACTGTCAAAATCCCGACAAGCCAGAATCCCGACAGGGCAAAAATCTCGAAAAGCCAGAATCCCGACAGGGCCGAAATCCAGATCTTCCTGGTGGCAGATTTTTTTAACTAGTGAGCATTGTCATTTCTATTTTCTGAGTGGTATGCACCAGGCTACTTTGTCTAGTAGTCAGAGAAGTCTCATCCGGATGGTTGCGGTCCCGGGTTCGAATCCCGGCTCAGGCATGGATGCACTTTTTATCTCCTGTCCTTGTTTTTCCTGCATCAAAAAGTCATTTGAATTGTTGACATGTATCAATTGCGCTTCGCGCACTTGAAGCAACGAGGAAAGTTTCAGCAAACTACTCGCAGTCACGGCGGATCTAGTCAGGGCGGATCATGCGTCAGACTCGTGACCGGAGGGACCCGGGTACGATCAAAGCCGATCAAAAATCCACCGTCTTGATTAATGGTGGCAGGGGGACGTTAAAAATGTCGCAGACACAAAGTCCTCCAAGTGAAACGATACCTCTGGGGGTACTGGGCCAAGGGTTTGCTCGGTCCTTGGTCTGGTTCAAAAAAGAACAGAGCGCTCTTCAGGGTCCTATCCTGGTTAAACCACGAGGTGTGGTTGGTACGGGGGACCCTGGAATGTGTGAAGTAACGGCGGCTCGCTAGGAGAGGCGCTTTCGCGCCTTTTCTGTTTTCCTGCATCAAAAATATCGGAATTACATGGGAATGAGATGGTTTTCGAGGATGCTTACCAGCAATTTTTCTAAATTGAAGGCCAAAAAACACAATTTTAAACAATCTTCAATGACGTCAGGAGGTTCGGGGCTATCCCCCCCCCCCAGAAAAAAAAACGTGACATTTAAGTCCTAAAAACATTATTTTAGGCTTAATTGATGATCTGTGAACGGCGGTGGGAGGGGGGCGTGCGAAGTTTCTCTTTTTACATTATATTCACAGGAAAATCCACTTTCTTCCACGAGGTTTAAGGGTGAACGATTCAGAAAAGTATAACTACGACTTACACGGAGAATTTTTTTTTAATAGTTCAATGGAGTGGGGCGGGGCGGGGTGCACTTACAAGCGTTGTGGGGCGACGCACCTAAGTCTGCTTGCTATTGCCCCGTTGTTATTTTTCAAAATTCAAATTTTTTCAATAATCTGAAGAAAAGTTTGAAACTGCTCGTTTTTCATATTTTTTAGTTATAGCTATTGTCTTTACTTATAAAGTAAAGTTTAAGGTATGTGCGTAGCTCGTACATTCGGCATATTTCTGAATTTCATTCGTAAAGAGAATTTTCCCCTCCTGAAAATGTAAGTTCACGGCGCGCCTGTTCATACTCATTGTATACACTGCAAAAAATGAACTGTTGTTTTTTACAGAATAATACTGGCAGCTGAGTTTCCAACTTAAAATGCATAGTAATAAACTGTAAAATTACTAATTTTACAGTTTCTTAAATATAGTTAGAAATTTTACAGTTTATTGCTGTAAAATTTTGCTGTGTTATACTGTATAAACAAGAGCATAATACTGGCAGCAGATGTTCCAGTTTAAAAATAAAATGCTCGGTAATAAACTGTAAAATTAGCAATTTCACAGTTTAGTACTGTAAAAGTAGAAATTTTAGTTTATTAGTGTAAAATGACAAATTTTTACAGTTTACTACTATTAAATTAGCTGTATTATACTGTAAAAACAACATTCGTTTTTTACAGTCTAGTTCATTTTCTTCATGAATATATGTGATAAAATATAATAGTTTAACATGTAGGTATAGCAATAGGTCACATATAATAGGTATAACAATAGGTCATAATAGTTTAACTCCAAGTTGCGAAAATTCAATTTTCAAACTTCATACCTTTTGACTCCCCCCTCCCTTCCCCCAAAAATATGAAATGAATTTGTGATCAGCAAAACTATTAATTAGTATATGTAACTAATAGTATATAGGTGATTCTACGCTATTTGAATTCAGACGGCCAATGGAAAAACTTCATGTTAAACTGATTTTATTAATGTTTTTGTATGCTTATGCCTTACAGACTATTATCTTTTATATGGACCACCTAATTAATTAACTACAATTACTTTATTTTAGCATTTATAGCTGAAAATAGTCCTAAATGTATACTCCCCTGGCCTGTTCAAATACTAGTTTTTATACAAACATGTTCGACGTTCAATTTTTGCTAACTTGGCATAACTTTTTTTGCCATAATCATACACTTACATTAACAGAGAAACATATTTCATCAGTAAACATTGAAAAAATATTTATTATTATTGTTAAAAAATACACTTTTCAACGGGCCATATCAACAGTGTCACCCTCACCTGGCGAACTTCAAAGACTGAAATTTCGCATAAAAAATGCATAAGGATGATGTTGATTGCGAATAACCAGTGTAATACTGAGTAAAGTTAAAAGCAAGCTAAGAGTTTTTAAAAAAATTCAAATATTATTGAATCGGTTCTCGTTGAAAGTGCCTCAAAGCGTACTGCGCCAGTCGCTGTAGTATTTCCCCTGGTAAGTATAACTTTTTATATTTCATCGTTACATAAGTGTGCGTATGTATAATGTTATGCTTGTTGTGTGCAGACATCACGGTTTACGTGAAGTTCTGGTAAGAAGAACGCGTGATGTTGTTTTTATAGGTAATGTGTGATTTTGTCACTTCTCTGGCGTCACTCCCCTGGCAGTTTTGTTCCAAAAAAGGGTAAATATACATTAAAACTGTGTTACAAGCATAATTAATTTCATTTTTAATATTATTTGCCCCTGTGAAAGCAATTTGAATGAACGTAAATAATGCGGGAAGTATTTTTATTTGGGATCTGCGGTGCGACTTGTATGCAACATGTCGTGTTTTTAAGATTGTTTTTTTCATTTTATTACAACACGAAAAAATTTTTTGAATACAGGTTTTATAGAAATGAGTCCATACTATGATTTTACACCGAAAAATAAGTGAAATAATCGTAAATAAAACCAGAATTCTGCCAATAGTGTCACTCCCCTGGCAACGCATTTTCCCCTGGTATCGATAAACCCCCTAAAAATTGAAATTTCGTCTGGCTCTTACCACTACAATCATAAAAATAGCGGCTACTAGTGATATAATGAGTGTGAAATTAAACAGATTATTTTTTCTTTGGGGACACAAAAAACGCATTGACCGTAGAATCACCCATATCTTAATTA
This sequence comes from Uloborus plumipes, assembly GCA_038373865.1. NCBI lineage: Eukaryota > Metazoa > Arthropoda > Arachnida > Araneae > Uloboridae > Uloborus > Uloborus plumipes. Next base: position 16,206 of record JAXGGA010012585.1, read on the forward strand.
GTATATGTTCTATGAGTGATTGTATTTAGATTCTGTAGGGAATTTGATCCACTCGAAATTCTGGCCGTGTCGGGATTTTGGCCGTGTCGGGATTTTGGCCGTGTCGGGATTTTGGCTCTGTCGGGATTCTGGCCGTGTCGGGATTTCGGCCGTGTCGGGATTTCGGCCGTGTCGGGATTTCGGCCGTGTCGGGATTCTGGCCGTGTCGGGATTTTGGCCGTGTCGGGATTCTGGCCGTGTCGGGATTTCGTCTCAGTCGGGATTCTGGTCCTGTCGGGATTCTGGCTTTTCGGGATTTTTGCCCTGTCGGGATTCTGGCTTGTCGGGATTTTGACAGTGTCGGGATTCTGGCTTGTCGGGACTTCGATTGTCGGGATTTTGGCTGTCGGGATTTCGGCTGTCGGGATTATGACCCAGACCCGCAAATCAGACAGCACCCGACACATCCGGATTCCAAATGTTGGGGTCACAGATGGCCGGTGTAGATATAAGAAGACATTAGATGGTTGGAAGATATTTCGGTGCAAAGGGTAGTTCGTATGAGGTTTTAGTTTGAAGTAAAAATTTAAAGAAAGTTTGAGACGTCGATTGTTTAGCGAAGGTTCACGTGCAAGAATATGTAGACTGTCTATAGGCGAAGTTCTGAAGGCCCCTGTACAGATGCGTAGAGCTAGATTATGTATTGGATCCAGGATCTTGAGATAGCTTTTAGCAGCAGAGCTATAAACTTGGCATCCATAATCAATTTTTGAGCGTATCAGAGAACGATAGATTTTTAAAAGTGACTCTGTATCTGCACCCCAAGAAGTGTTTGCTAAAACTTTAAGAATATTCAATTTTAAATAACATTTTTTCTTTAACTCCTGAATGTGCGGCAAAAATTTAAGTTTATTGTCCAGTGTAAGCCCAAGGAATTTTCCTTGATCTTTTACAAAAATTGGTTGATTATTATAGAATAGGGCTTGGTCTGGATGAAGACCAAGAAAGTTTTTTGTGGGGAAAAGGAAAAGCCATTTTCCTCCGCCCATTGTGACACTCTATTTATTGCAATTTGCAGCTCGCGCTCGATGATACTCGTACACGTTGACGAAAAAGAAATTTGAAAATCATCAACGAACATGGTACCTTTAACAGCTGGAGGCAGCTGATCAATCAAGCTATTAATTGCTATTATGAAAAGAGTTACGCTCAACACACTTCCCTGGGGTACACCCTTCTTCTTGAATAAAAGTATCTGACAGGATAGACTTGACTCGTACTCGAAAAGTTCGATGTTTAAGAAAATTGGAGATAAAGATAGGTAGGTTACCTCGCAACCCATACTCGTGAAGGGTTTTGAGGATCCCATATCTCCAGGTACGGTCATATGCCTTTTCCATGTCAAAGAAAACGCTCACGAAATGTTTCCGTTTAAGGAAAGCTTCTCTAATTGGTGTTTCCAGAAGCAGTAAGTTGTCAATTGTGCTCCTGCCGCGCCTGAATCCACTTTGATAGGAGGATAGTAGTTGTTTTGATTCCAGGATGAAAATTAATCGGGAGTTAATCATCCGCTCCATCAATTTACAGAGGCAACTTGTAAGCGCTATAGGCCTATAGCTTTCGGGCTGGTCAGGTGGTTTAATTGGTTTTAGTAAGGGTATTATTGTTGCTTGAGTCCAGATTTTTGGAAAACGGTTTTCAGTTTAAATTCTATTAAAAAGTTGCAATATTTTTAACAGAGAGGTCTTGCTCAAATTTTTCAACATGCTATTATGTATTTCGTCAGGTCCAGGTGAAGTATGACGGGTTTTATCCAAAGTCAGAACAAGTTCTTTAAAAGTAAAATTAATGTTATATGACTCTAAAATATTTGAATAAAAATTCAGGATTTTTCTTTCCTTAAAGGATTTTAAAATTAAAAATTTTGATTTATAATTTCTTGTCTTGGAGACTTCTGACAAATTTGTCCCCAAACAGTTGGCCACTTCTTTATGATCAGATATTGCTTGTCCGTTTTTCTCTAAAATAGGAGCACACGTTGTATTGTAACTGCCAGCGATTTTCTTAATTTTATTCCATACGGTTTTAGATGGAGTGGACGCCGTGATCGTGCTGACATACGATTGCCACGAGTCCCGCTGGCTCTTCCGCCGAATCCTCCGAGCTTCAGCACGAGCTCTTTTAAGTGCCACTAAATTAACTGTGGTCGGATATCGACGGAATTTGCTCCAAGCCTTTTTCTGGGTCTTATGAGCTTCCTGGCAAAGAGCGTTCCACCAGGGTTTAGGATATTTAATCTTAACTCTAGTGGTTCTCGGTATAGCAGCGTTCGCTGCTCGCAGGATTATGTCTGTTACTCGGCTTAGCGCTTCATCGATGTCAATATCTATCACAGCTTCTGCTGGGATTTCTGCCAACTGGGTATATGTTGCCCAATCAGCTCGATCAAGGCGGAAACGGGCTTGCTGCTGCGGTTGATGGCTGCAGCGTCCAGTAAAGGTTAACTTGATAGGAAAGTGGCCACTACTGTAGAGTCCACTTTCAACATAGAAATCCCACAGTGGCAGAACAGAAGGTGAGCATATTGCAAGATCGATGGCATGGTAAGTCTGCGTAGGAAGATGAAAATACGTATTGTCACCATTGTTAAGGACGCATAGATCGTTGTCGCTAATAAAATTTTCGATTATCAATCCTCTACTGTTGGTGTCTGGACTCCCCCAGAGAGGATTGTGGCCATTAAAATCCCCCAAGATAAGAAATGGGGGAGGAATTTGATCGATCAATGTCTGCAATTCCATGCTTCTCAAGTCATAAGAAGGTGGAATATACACCGAACAGACTGTGACTAGCGAGTGAAGGTGAACACGCGCAGCTACTGCCTGGAGAGACGTGTTGATACTGAGCTGGCTAGATGCGTAATCAGTGGAGATTAGCATCGCCACTCCACCACAATGACGGTCTCCTGTCAGGCAGTCCTTGCGGTATATTTAAAAACCTTTCAGTCTCGGTCTGTCTGTAGGGGACAAGAATGTTTCTTGCAGAAAGAATATGGCCGGTTGGTGCGTTTCTACAAGATCTTTGACGTCCGTGACATTATGCGAGTAACTCTGACAATTCCAAGAAAGAATGCTCAGGACCATAATGAGAAAAAAGAAAATGTAGCTCATTACGCAGAGGGGTCCAACCACCCTTCATCGTCGGATGGCGGAAGTTCTTGAAACTCTATCGGGGCGCTCCTGTCTGTTATTTATCCAAAACAGTGCCTAAGTAGCAAAACATGTTATTGGAAATAAAGAGGGAAATGGTGTTAACTTTTAAAAATTATATGTTGCTTATATGGGTCATTTTCAAAATTTGCTTACATTTGCTGTCCGGAGGTTGAAAAGACGATTTTGAAGCATAACTTATATTTTAAATTCAATGCGAATAATTATTTTCTGCAAGAAATACCCCCGAAAAAATTCTATCACTCAACAAATTATTGAAATTTATTTATTTATTTTTATATAAGTCTTTAAAAATGAGAATCAAGGCAAAAACGCTTGTCCATTTCCAATTTTCGCAAGTTCAACTATTTTTTTCCTATATTTAATGGTCAAAAAAAGTAAATGCGACACATTATTTTTATATATTGACTATTAGTATATGGTATTCATGATAAATATTGACAATAGTAATTTTATTTCAAATAGAAATGTATGAATATATTTTGTCCGGAAGTTCTTGTCAAGTTCGTTACCCTAAGATTATTTTAGCTAAAAAAGGTATTTATTGAAGTCAAAAGATGGTAACATGTATTTAGTTAACTTAACAAATTAGTGACGTAACTATTTTGTACCATTTTGTTTCCCTGAATCGAGAAGTATTGCTGTGGCGTTTCGCACAAAATTTTTTCCAGGTGCGTATTTTTATTCTTTGTCAAGTCCGTTACCAAAGATTTTAGTATTTATTTTTACTTTTTCTAAACTTTTACCCCTAAATATTGTTCATTATACAACCCTAAGAAAATGCATATTGTAGTTCAATTTTTGAATTCGACAACCTAGCCATAATTTGACATTTTGGTTGAAATGTCAAGTCCGTTACTGGTCAAATCCGTTACCAAATGTCAAATTCGTTACCATAGAGTTTTTGATCAATATTTCTATCATCACAAACATCGTTTTAAGCTTCAGGGCGCAAATAATTTCAAATGAAGTTGGTTCTAGGCTCTATGATATAGTTTAAAAGTGAGATTTCATATTGATTTTGTATGGTAATGGACGACAATTTTCCTTGCAACTTACAGTTTTACAACAGCATTTGAATACTTAATTATTCATCAAAGTGTACAACCAGTTACTTTTTTACACACCTACAATATGTGACTAAACATCTGTTAGTGTTTCTAAAAGAAAATAGCAAGTTAAAAAAATTACTTAAAAATATTGAAATGTAAGCATATGGTGAAAATGACCCATATATTAACTTTAGCTGAAGTTCAAATATTCACATTTTCATTTTCATTAAATATTCTTATTTTCATTTTTAAAACTAGGACCCAGAAGAGTATAGACGGTACTTAAGGATGTCTACTGACACTTTTGAGTTCCTGTTAAGTCTAGTAGGACAGAAGATAGCAAAACAAGATACCCGGATGAGGGAGTGCATTAGCGCAGGGGAACGTCTCGCTGTTATTACCCTTCGTTACTTCGCAACTGGTAAGAATATTGCTTTTGATTACTAAACTTATAAGAACAAAATTGTAATGCCCGAAACCATAAACTATACTATATATACACATGTTTTGTTAATACAGGCAACCCCCTGGTTTCTGCTGTTTTTCCATTTACAGTTGACACCTTATTAAATGGCTGAAATGCAAGGGTGATTGATTGTTTTTTTACTTGCCCATTTTTTTTTGCCATGCATCCTTGGTAACACATACTGATTACAAATGTTTTGGTCTTCCATTTCGAAAAATTTCCAGATCAGAGCTCCGAATCCCCACCCTTTCCTTTAATATCATCAAAGATCAACTAAAATTTCCTATTTTGAACTTCAAAATCTTAAAACTGCTGGAGAGGAGTCCCTCAAGCTTATATCCGCCCTTGATGAAATGAGAACGGAGGTTATCTGACCATGCGAAAGCCCGGTTCTAACAAGAAATTGAAAAATAAAAGAAATGTTAAGATGATTGATGAGTATACTGTCGTCCCCGCTTAATCGGGTATCGGATAAACAACTACCCCGCTTATAGGATAAAATAAAATATCTCGGAACCGATGCCATAGACGTAATGTTAAAGATCCCCGCTTAATCGAATATCCCGTTTAATCGAATAATATTTTTTGGAATCGACAGAATTCGTTTAAGCGGGGCCGGCAGTATTTTAAAATTGCATTACTGAAATAAATAGCAAGAATCATTTGCCTCAAAGAATTATTTAAAAAAGCATTGCCTAAGTGATTAAATAAATTTTAAAAGCTTTCTATGTATTGAGAGGAATGTAAAAAAAAAAAAAAAACCTTTTTTTTTAACTGAAAAGTAGAGCTTTTGATCATGTATTTGAAAACCACTATTAAGTCTGACATTCTCAATTTTATGGCAGTATTGCAATGTTAATATTTTGGTCTTAAGATTGAAATACAGCCACTAATAATTAAGATTAGTATAAGTACTATAACATTAACAGAAATGACCCTACAAAATTAAGCCCAGCATTCATATATTTGTTTTATTTTCCACTATTAAATTACGATTTGGTTGGTTGTATTGAGTTTATTGGCGCAAGAACCTTATTATGCTATACTGGGCCAAACGATGGTTTTATTTAAAAAATGAAGAGTTGTTAGCGAAAATCATCTAAAATACAATGGACATAAAACTTCTAAAAATTTAAAAATATTTCAGAACAAGACACATAAATTTAAGATTTCAAAAAAACATGATAAGAGTGGGAACTGTCAAGTGATTTTGACGAAAGTCAGAAATGTATAATAAACAATGATGTCCTATAAAACATTTAAAATTTTAAAAACATTTCAGTACAAGACACATACAAAGTTTAAAATTCAAATGGTAAGACGAAAGCAAGAACTATCAAGTGACTAATTAAAAACAGAAATGCATAACAACAATGATAACATAGAAACACAAAACGAGACAAAGACGAAACCAACAAGATGACACAAATAAAAACACTAAATTAGAGAAATAAAACCAATGTTATGTAAAAAGTGAAACAAATTAGGATGGGGTGTATCCCCAAGTAATTCCGTCAAAGATGGATAAAAATTATTTAAGTGTTTAAAACGTATAAGATTAAAATTGGGGCAGTTACATAAGATATGCAACACTGTCTGGTGAGTAAATCTCGTGTGACCAATGCGAAGACGGGACAATATGACTTGGTCCCTTCTTTTTGTCCTTAAGGAAATTCGATTTGCATTTAAATTTGAGATTACAATTTGACCCACAGCCACAGACCAGATTTTACGTGCTTGCAGGGCTAGTTTGGAGACCCCTAAGTAAGTTCCGTACGTTTTTTTTTTAATCTGCACTGCTAGTTTTGCAAAACAAATACGCGAAATTGTTACTAATGTTCATTTTCATAAGGAATACGTGACTCTTAGTTTTTTTTTTTTTTTCTTTCAGGTAATTCTCAAAAATCTACTGGGTATAGTTTTAGAATTGGCGCAAACACCTTGTAAGTATTATATCTGAAGTTTGCATGCACCTATACGAGACACTGCAGGAAACATATCTGAAGGTCCCATCTACTTGTGCAGAATGGGAAGCCGTCTCCAGAGCCTTCCATCAGAAATGGAATTTTCCAAACTGCATCGGAGGAATGGATGGGAAGCATGTGAAGATAACTCCTCCTCCCGGATCTGGTTCCAAGTATTTTAATTATAAGGGGGATAACAGCATTGTTCTTCTAGCTGTCGTTGACGCCAATCTGAAATTCTTATATATTGACGTTGGCACCAACGGCAGAATCAGCGATGGGGGAGTTTGGGCTAAATCTACATTAAAATCAGCAATTGAGGGGGAAGCGCTGCCAATTCCAAATGGTAGTATCCTTCCTGGATTCTCAACTTAAGCTTTCCTATGTACTGGTGGCTGACGATGCATTTCCGCTGTCTCCATACATCATGAACCCACATGCTGGGAATGGTCTCTCTGATAAACAGATACTATTTAATTACCGCCTGTCACGAGCAATGCGAGTATCGGAGAACGCCTTTGGAATTTTAGCTGCTAGATTCCAAATTTATAAAAAACCCCGTATTAATGAAGGAGAACACTGCTATGAAAATAGTTAAATCAACATGGTAAAGGATACGTGGGAGAGGAGAATCTTGACACCGAAGATATTGTTAATCATACCATTAGGCCTGGTGACTGGAGGGGTTCTTCTAGTGAAGCATTTGATCCATTAGAAGAATGCTCTGACAGAGCCACATATTATTCAAAACAAGTTCAAATTCTGTTTACAGAATATTTTAATACTGTTGGGGCGGTCTCATGGCAAAATGCTATGGCACGCCTTCACTAATGTGTTTTACATGCATTCTTTGTATGCCATCAATTTTTGGCACAACACTGCGTGGGTTTTCAACTGAATTTTTTTTGTTTATCGATCATTGCTTTATGTGAACACTCTGCCCAGATATAAAATTTGTGAAAAAAAAAAGAACTAAAAGCCATTGACTATCATTCAGAATTCCTAGTCACAGAATGCTTATAACCTGCTTTATGAGCATGGTTATATCGCATCCTTGCTACAAAAGTGCCACAACTGAAAAATTAATTTTTGAGTTAAAGGGCAGTTATGGCGTTTTGTTGTTATCAAAATGCATAGGACCCCTTCCCCTGAAATGCCACATCTTGAGTTGTCGTAAAGCCGTCGTAGAGACTAGAACAATGACTAACGATCGTAGTTTGAGATGTATCGGTCTTCATATTGACAAATTCAAAAATACTAAAATGTGCCTAGTCAGCCCGGGAACAGTTTTTTGCAATTCCTGGAAAACGTAGTTTTTTGAGTTGTGTCACTTTTGTAGCAAGGGTGCGATATGTTTCTGATAATAGTTTTTGAAATATTATGACTGACCTGTTTCTTTTAATCATGTTCATTTGTGACTCGGGCTTGTTCACATGCCTTAAATTTAAGTAGTAAAAATATGCTGGACCAGTTAAAACTGAAATTTTCCTTTAAATTTAAGTTGCAACTGTAAATTATTATTCTAAGTAAAGACAGCATTTTCTGTACTATGTTAAGATTTCTTTTGATTTCAAAAAACTCAAAACAAAGATAATATTCTATCATGGAAACACTTATGCTCATAGAAATTACAAAAAAAAAAAAAATAAAATCACATCTGAACACATTGCCTCTATATTGTGGTTTTGCCGTCTCTGGAAGACACATTTGTGAGTGTTTTGTGTAAAGAATAGCTAAAAAGCATTAACATATTTATGTACCACAATTGTAAACTGAATTTCACATTATGTAAAGTATCAATACATATTATGTAAATTGAAGTGTAGACATGTTGAATGAATAAAATCTTCATGAATGAATAAAATTTCATTTGTTTGTCTTTTATTGAAGTAACCACAGTGTTTTAAAAAAATGTAGCATTTTTTTTTTCGAAAATCTCGGGATTGATCAACTGTGTTATCATTTTTCATGCTTTAAGTATCAAAGAACTTATGGTGGTTTAACAACAATATTGAATTAAAACTTAAGAACATAATCAAATAAAAAATATTTGACTAGAAAAATTTTATTTTATACTTTGCCCCAACAGAAAAAGGTGAGTATTTCAAGGTAAAAATTTAAAAAGTACTACAGTATAATACTTTTTAGTGAAATTAAGTTTATTATTTTTGTTTGATATCTCCTACAGAAGAGTGCGGTGTACTTCATCGAATGAATTGCTTCACCCAGGCGTGATCCTAAGAACTATTTTTTTTATAGATTTCATGTGCTTCTGAACGTGAAACAAATAATTCGTAATACTGTACCTACATTTAGTTAAAATCGTGTTTTATGTACAATACAATTGTTTTTAAGTAAAAGACAATTTATTTTCTTAACCCCTTTTTTTTTAGCCATTTTTCGTTATCCGAGATACCTGCGCCACCCAATGCCACGGATAACCGAGAGTGCACTCTACTCCAATGCGTTTTACTTTAAATTAGTTTTTTATGTACTGTAATTTCCAAAATTGCTAGTTTTGCAAAACAAATAAGCGAAATTGTTACTAATGTTCATTTTCATAGGGAATACATGACTCTTAGTTATTTTTTTTTTTCTTTCAGGTAATTCTCAAAAATCTACTGAGTATAGTTTTAGAATTGGCGCAAACACCTTGTCAAGTATTATATCTGAAGTTTGCAGGCACCTATACGAGACACTGCAGGAAACATATGTGAAGGTCCCATCTACTGGTGCAGAATGGGAAGCCGTCTCCAGAGCCTTCCATCAGAAATGGAATTTTCCAAACTGCATCGGAGGAATGGATGGGAAGCATGTGAAGATAACTCCTCCTCCGGGATCTGGTTCCAAGTATTTTAATTATAAGAGGGATCACAGCATTGTTCTTCTAGCTGTCGTTGATGCCAATCTGAAATTCTTATATATTGACGTTGGCACCAACGGCAGAATCAGCGATGGGGGAGTTTGGGCTAAATCTACATTAAAATCAGCAATTGAGGGGGAAGAGCTGCCAATTCCAAATGGTGGTATCTTTCCTGGATTCTCAACTTAAGCTTTCCTATGTACTGGTGGCTGACGATGCATTTCCGCTGTCTCCATACATCATGAACCCACATGCTGGGAATGGTCTCTCTGATAAACAGATAATATTTAATTACCGCCTGTCACGAGCAAGGCGAGTATCGGAGAAAGCCTTTGGAATTTTAGCTGCTAGATTCCAAATTTATAAAAAACCCGTATTAATGAAGGAGAACACTGCTGTGAAAATAGTTAAATCAACATGGTAAAGGATACGTGGGAGAGGAGAATCTTGACACCGAAGATATTGTTAATCATACCATTAGGCCTGGTGACTGGAGGGGTTCTTCTAGTGAAGCATTTGATCCATTAGAAGAATGCTCTGACAGAGCCACATATTATTCAAAACAAGTTCAAATTCTGTTTACAGAATATTTTAATACTGTTGGGGCGGTCTCATGGCAAAATGCTATGGCACGCCTTCACTAATGTGTTTTACATGCATTCTTTGTATGCCATCAATTTTTGGCACAACACTGCGTGGGTTTTCAACTGAATTTTTTTTGTTTATCGATCATTGCTTTATGTGAACACTCTGCCCAGATATAAAATTTGTGAAAAAAAAAAAGAACTAAAAGCCATTGACTATCATTCAGAATTCCTAGTCACAGAATGCTTATAACCTGCTTTATGAGCATGGTTATATCGCATCCTTGCTACAAAAGTGCCACAACTAAAAAATTGTAATTTTTGAGTTAAAGGGCAGTTATGGCGTTTTGTTGTTATCAAAATGCATAGGACCCCTTCCCCTGAAATGCCACATCTTGAGTTGTCGTAAAGCCGTCGTAGAGACTAGAACAATGACTAACGATCGTAGTTTGAGATGTATCGGTCTTCATATTGACAAATTCAAAAATACTAAAATGTGCCTAGTCAGCCCGGGAACAGTTTTTTGCAATTCCTGGAAAACGTAGTTTTTTGAGTTGTGGCACTTTTGTAGCAAGGGTGCGATATGTTTCTGATAATAGTTTTTGAAATATTATGACTGACCTGTTTCTTTTAATCATGTTCATTTGTGACTCGGGCTTGTTCACATGCCTTAAATTTAAGTAGTAAAAATATGCTGGACCAGTTAAAACTGAAATTTTCCTTTAAATTTAAGTTGCAACTGTAAATTATTATTCTAAGTAAAGACAGCATTTTCTGTACTATGTTAAGATTTCTTTTGATTTCAAAAAACTCAAAACAAAGATAATATTCTATCATGGAAACACTTATGCTCATAGAAATTACAAAAAAAAATAAAATCACATCTGAACACATTGCCTCTATATTGTGGTTTTGCCGTCTCTGGAAGACACATTTGTGAGTGTTTTGTGTAAAGAATAGCTAAAAAGCATTGACATATTTATGTACCACAATTGTAAACTGAATTTCACATTATGTAAAGTATCAATACATATTATGTAAATTGAAGTGTAGACATGTTGAATGAATAAAATCTTAATTTTATTTCATTTGTTTGTTTTTTATTGAAGTAACCACAGAAAGTGTTTTAAAAAAATCTAACATTTTTTTTCGAAAAACTCGGGATTGATCAACTGTGTTATCATTTTTCATGATTTAAGTATCAAAGAACTTATGGTGGTTTAACAACAATATTGAATTAAAAATTAAGAACATAATCAAATAAAAAATATTTCACTAGAAAAGTTTTATTTTATACTTTGCCCCAACAGAAAAAGGTGAGTATTTCAAGGTAAAAATTTAAAAAGTACTACAGTATAATACTTTTTAGTGAAATTAAGTTTTGTTTTTGTTTGATATCTCTTACAGAAGAGTGCGGTGTACTTCATCGAATGAATTGCTTCACCCAGGCGTGATCCTAAGAACTATTTTTTTTATAGATTTCATGTGCTTCTGAACTTAAGACAAATAATTCGTAATACTGTACCTATATTCAGTTAAAATCGTGTTTTATGTACAATACAATTGTTTTTAAGTAAAAGACAATTTGTATTTTCTTAACCCCTTGTTTTGAGCCATTTTTCGTTATCCGAGATACCTGCGCCACCCAATGCCACGGATAGCCGAGAGTGCACTGTACTCCAATGCGTTTTACTTTAAATTAGTTTTTTATGTACTGTAATTTCCAAAAAAAATATTTATGTTCATTTGGAAAGAATAAATAATAGCTATTTTGAACTATTTCACTTTTTCTCACATTCCTCTACATATTCAGCAATAACAATCTACTTTAAATTTCAACATTAAATTAACAATGTCAAAAAATATTTCATAATGCTTAACCATATTTTGCACTACTAAAAACCACAGTATTTAAACAAAAACGTATGTTTTTTATTTATGTTGCTTTTGAAATAATTACTTCAAGTCATAGAACATTATAAGGTTAAATTAACTTTTATTAAATCAAAACACTGAAATGGAAAAAATGGTGAACGGTAAAGATGAATTTTAATCTACCTGCACAAAAATCTATGAGACACAAGAATACTATTATATACACAAAAGACATCGATGATAAGAATTGGAAGAAAATGTAGACAATGGCCATTTAATCATCATATTTATCCATGTGCTGCTGCAGCACTTTCATTAGATCCATTCTACATTGGCGCGTTTGGCCTTTTCTGTAGGCAGCTCTGCCATGCTGGAGATAATAAAGTTTTCAAAGTGCACGTCTGTTGCTTTTGCCTCCCTTCTTTTGGCATTTCTCGCATGGAGGTTCTGCAAATAATTTGTTGCAATAGCAACAGAGTCCTCACGGTTGTCCACCCCTTTCTTTTCTTCCAGCTTGTTCCAGAGGTCCTGGGTTGGGTTGGGCAGTGGCTGGTTAGAAGTAGCAATGCTCTTTAGCTGCCAAACTGATGAAACTATCATCAAGGGCAACTGAAGAAACACTGCAGCCACTACCATCAGCTGCAGGTTCAGATCTCTGTGATTCCTGTGAAAATAAAAGAATAATTCTTATAACTGCATTTTGGTTAAAATTTGCTATAAATATAGGTGGGCGATTTTCACCATATGCTTACATTTCAAAATTTTTAAGTAATTTTTTTAACTTGATATTTTCTTTTAGAAACACTAACAGATGTTTAGTCACATATTTTAGGTGTGTGAAAAAGTAATTGGTTGTACACTTTGATGCATAATTAAGTATTCAAATGCTGTTGTTAAACTTTAAGCTGCAAGGAAAACTCGTCCATCACCATACGAAATCAATATGAAATCTCACTTTTAAACTATATCATAGCGCCTAGAACCAACTTCAATTGAAATTATTTGCGTCTCTGAAAGTTGAAACGATGTTTGTGGTCATTAAAGTATTGATCAAAAACTGTATGGTAACGGACTTGACACTTGGTAACGGATTTGACCAGTAACGGACTTGACATTTCAACCAAAAATGTCAAATTATGGCTAGGTTGTCAAATTTAAAAATTAAACAACAATATGCATTTTCTTAGAGTTGCATAATAACATATATTTAGGGGTAAAAGTTGAGAAAAAGTAAAAATTAATACTAAAATCTTTGGTAAAGGACTTGACAACGAATAAAAATACGCACCTGGAAGATATTTTGTGCGAAACGCCACAGCAATACTTCTCGACTCAGGGAAACAAAATGGTACAAAATAGTTACATCACTAATTTGTTAACTTAACTGAATACGTGTTACCATCTTTTGACTTCAAGAAATACCTTTTTTAGCTAAATTAATCTAAGGGTAACGGACTTCCCAAGAACTTCCGGACAAAATATATTCATACATTTCTTATTGAAATAAAATTACTATTGTCAATATTTATTATGAATACCATTTACTTATAGTCAATATATAAAAATAATATGTTGCATTTACTTTTTTTGACCATTAAGTATAGGAAAAAAATAGCTGAACTTGCGAAAATTGGAAATGGACAAGCTTTTTTGCCTTGATTCTCATTTTTAAAGACCTATATAAAAATAAATAAATCAATTTCAATAATGTTTTGAGTGATAGAATTTTTTGGGGGGTATTTCTTGCAGAAAATAATTGTTCGCATTGAATTTAAAATATAAGTTATGCTTCAAAATCGTCTTTTTAACCTCCGGACAGCAAATGTAAGCAAATTTTGAAAATGACCCAGCTAAATTTCTCCTTTGCCATTGAAAATGGGGATAAGTTCAACAGTTAACCCTACACTGCATAGCGTTGCCAATTGGCTACATGGGCTATTTTTTCTTTATGACCATGCATAAGGCAACTCAAGCATAAAAAGCAAGTTTTAGGTGTCTGTAAAGCTAATATTACCATCTACCCTCAAAATTAATGTTTTGAAAATGTATTCCATTGTTTTCTTATTGCACTAAAAAACATATATATGTCTTTCAACGAACAAAAAATCATGCAGTGTAGGGTTAAAAGAGAGGAATTGATATATTTTATTAATGTACAAGTTTGCTTTGAGTACATTTGGAATTTTTAAGAACGAAAATATCTAGATACATTACAGCGAATTTTTGAAAATTTAACACATAATATAAAACATTTTTAAGGCTTTGGAACCAACATTTGCACATATTTGCATTAGTAGTATTAAAACGTTAAAAATTTAATTTATTTCATTCGATTATGCATCGTTTAACTTCGTTCCACATCACTGCTTTGAAAAGACATACATGGATGGGGCAAATAACAAAGATTACTTCTAAGTCCTATATGGTAGAAATGGAATCAACCAACGATAAAACATGTTTGATAAAATTACATTTTTTCGTATCAAATTGTCCAAATTGTTGTTACCATTTTTAGAACAATATCAAAGTGACAAACCTTTACTTCCATTTTTCGCCACTATTGTATTGAAGCTTATTAATGATTGTATTCAACATTTCAAAGTTTTAAAACCAGAAATTGAAAGATTTGAGACACCTGATACATTATGTAAATTTTATTTTAGTGATATAAAATTATCTTAATCTTAATCTTACTACTATTATAAATGCGAAAGTTTGGATGTTTGGATGGATGGATGGATGTATGTTTGTTCCTCTTACACGCAAAAACTACTGAATGGATTTTAATGAAACTTTTACCGTAATGTAGCTTATACATCAGAATAACACATAGGCTATAATTTATAACGATATTCAAAAAGGTTCGATTGGTAGCGCTTTCTTCATTCTAATTTGAGGTACATTTTCCCCATAAATCCGAAGGCTTTCATAAATCCAATTTAGTATTTATTGTATCAACTCAACTCCCTGTCGACAGCTAGAACTGGGTACATGATTTCTGATATTCGTATCAAATTTTCAAGGCTTTTCTGAAATCAAATCACAAAGTAACATGCTTTGTATTTAAAACGTGGTGTAGCTTAGTCTTTATAATAAGCAGAATATTTATCCCTCACCAACATGTTTTTAATTGTACATTACAACGAACAAATATTATTTTTTAGAATAAATTTAATTCCTTCATTAGTAGATTGTTTCCTGCATTAATTATTTTCGCAAGTTATGTAGATATGTCTTAGAGTAACGGCAACGTGATTACTTGGAGAAAGTTTGGCAACTAATAAATTGATTTGGCAGTTTATTTTCCACTTTGATAGAACTTTAAATACAACTTAAAGGCATTTTGTTTCATTTTTATTTGTTTGTTTGTTTTTTTGCTCTAATGGTCACTTACTTATCAGACTCTTTCTGGGGGGTACTTACGATTGCGCTGTTACTTATTATCCATTTTAATATGAAGCTTGCTAGGCTTTTAATGACTTTCTTGACGATTTTTCTGCTAACGCCGTTTTTGGAACCAAAAACTGCCTAATATTACTACCATTATATGCGTGAAAGTTTGTAGAGGTGTATGGATGGATTTTTGTGACTCTTTCAGGCAAAAACTTCTGAATGAATTTTAATTAAAATTCACAGAGAAAAACAGAGTATACATCCTGATAACATCTTACTACTATTATATATGCGAAAGTTTGTATGGATGGATGTATGGATGTATGGATGTTTGTTCCTCTTTCACGCAAAAACTACTGAATGGATTTTAATGAAACTTTTACCATAATATAGCTTATACATCAGAATAACACATAGGCTATAGTTTATAACGATATTCAAAAAAGTTCGATTGGTAGCGCCTTTTTCATTCCAATTTAAGGTACATTTTTCGTATAAATCCGCGAAGGCTTCTAACAAACTAATTCAGTATTTAGTGTATCATCTCAACTTCCTGTCGATAGCTAGAATTGCATGTGGGCCATTTTCACCATATGCTTACATTTCAGAATTTTGAAGTATTTTTTTTAACTTGCTATTTTCTTTCAGAAACACGAACAGATGTTTAGTCACTTATTTTAGGTGTGTGAAAAAGTAATTGGTTGTACACTTTGATGCATAAATAAGTATTCAAATGATGTTGTAAAACTTTAAGTTGCAAGGAAAATTGTCGTCCATTACCATACAAAATCAATATGAAATCTCACTTTCAAACTATATTATAGCGCCTAGAACCAACTTAATTTGAAATTACTAGCGTCCCTGAAGCTTAAAACGATGTTTGTAGTTGCTAAAATATTGATAAAAAACTGTATGGCAACGGATTTGACCTTAAGCAATAAATAAACTTCAAGTCTGTTACTATGATTTTAATGATATTTTAAAGCATTATACATTCATACATATGTATTTATTCACTATAATAATACTTTCTAACTATTAAGATACAGAAAAATCATTTTTGGAATATATGAATAAAATAAAACACTTGCTCTAAATCTGAAACTTAGTCCTCAAGCAGTTTTTCATAGGCAAGTAGCACACATAGCTATGACTTCACTATTAAGAAAGTTATTTATTTTAACATTATAAACAAGTGTATATATACATTATTAACAAAAGCGGGAAATGGAGGGGAAAATGTTGCACGTAACTGGACGAAAATACGATTCATCACACGGTCTAATGATGAAGATATCCTTTTTCAATTTTTCTGCTACCTTTATTTGTTAATGTTCAATTAATTCGTAATTTCGAAGCCAAATTTTTACATTAATAAATTGATTTCAGTACTGTCGCATCAGAGAAGTAATGCACAATTAAATTACAGTATTTATCTATTACGTTAAATTGAAAACGTTTTTAATTACAAACTATTTATAATTCTCAGCTAATAATGAAAATTTCGGTATTTTACGTTACCAATATCGATATTTCGAAATTGCAAAATTACTCAGATTATCAGTATTTGATGTACGCATATCCCGGTATTGCAATCACTAATGGTAACGGACTTGACCAGTAACGGACTTGACATTTCAACAAAAAAATCAAATTATGGCTAGGATGTCGAATTTAAAAATGGAACGACAATATGCATTTTCTTAGAGTTGTATAATAAACAATATTTATGGGTAAAAGTTTCGAAAAAGCAATAATTATTACTAAAATCTTTGGTAACGGACTTGACAAAGAATAAAAATACGCACCTTCAAGAAATTTTGTGCGAAACGCCATAGTAAAACTTCTCGACTGAAAAAAACTAAATGGTACGAAATAGTTACGTTACTAGTTTGTTAAGTTAACTGAATACGTGTTACCATCTTTTGACAGCAATAAATACCTTTTTTAGCAAAAATAATCTTAGGGTAACGGACTTGACAAGAACTTCCGGACAAAATATATTTATACATTTCTTAATTAAAAAAAAATACTATTGTCAATATTTCTCATGAACATCATACACTAATAGTCAATATATAAAAATAATTTGTCGTATATACTTTTTTATTCAATTAAGTGTCTAAAAAAAGTAGTTGAACTTGTGAAAATGAGAAATGGACAAGCGTTTTTGCCTTAATTCTCATTTTTAAAGACTTATATAAAAATAAATAAATAAATTTCAATATTTTTTTGAGTGATAGAATTTTTTTGGTGGTATTTCGTACAGAAAATAATTGTTCGCGTTGAATTCAAAACATAAATTATGCTTCAAAATCGTCTTTTCAACCTCCGGACAGCAAATGTAAGCACATTTTGAAAATAACCCATGTATCATTTCTACTTTTCGCATTATATTTTCAAGACTTTTCTCAAGTCAAATCAAAAAGTAACTTTTTTTTTCAACTTCATGCTTAATATCCAGGCTTTTACATAGACACTGGAAACGCTCGCGCTCCCGCTTTCTAACGAGCTTTTACCATGATTTGTATTTTAAAACATTTTGTAACAACTGTAATCTTAGTTGTAAATAGAATATTTATCCTTAAGCAATGTGTTTTTTATTGTGCTTTGAAACGTGCAAATATTATTTTGTAGGATAAATTGTATTCTTTTATTAGTAGATTGTTCACTGCATCAATTATTTTCGCGAGTTTTGTAAATATGTGTTTTAGAGTATCGGTAACGTAATCGCTTTAAGAGACTGGCATCTAATAAATGGATTAGGTTCATTATTTTCCAATTTGATGGAGCTTTAAATACAACTTAACGGCATTTCTTAAATTTATTTGCGTGGATTGGACACTTTCTCGGGGTACTTACAATTGGGCAGTTGCTTAGTATCCAATTGAACAGGAAATTTTGCCAAAGTTGTTGTAAGAAGATTTTAATAACTGAGATTCCTGGCGGATTTTTTCAACTGACACCAGTTTTTGTGCCAAAGTCAACTGAGTCCGACTGAAAAGTCGGCGATCGCGGAGCACACTTTCAGTAATGGAATACATGATATAAAATTCAATGAGGCCAAAATAATTTCACGGACTTCAAATTTTTTCCCCAGATTGCATAGAGAGGCCATTGAAATTTTCAAACACCCAAATAATTTTAACAAGAAGGAGGAAGAAGTAAAAGTTAACAAGCTTTGGCATCCAGTCATCTGTCAATCCCGAGCCGGAAAGTAGAGGGCGCTGCGTTTACAATTTAAAATCTTGCAGCAGTTCGAAATTTCGCATCAGTCGCCAAATAAATCAACGACACCCACTGAAGATGATCGCCGCAGTTGCGATTGAAACGTATGGATTAAAGTCATCCAGACCACGGCACAACAGCCCGGAATCCGTAACTAGTATAGTAAAACGATTATCTCCATATATTATTTCTCTAAGCCGAATCCTATACCCGGTCGAAACTCGCTCATTTCTTTATCGAATTGCAAGAAAATTTATGATTTTGAAGCTTATCCCGCGGGCTATTGACGAAAATTAGACCCACCCTCTAAAAAGTGTCGGTTCGTTTTTTATTCGAACTTCAATTTTTGGGCACAAAATTGACTCTATCTAGCGAAATAATTGTCGTATCGTCTCCATTTTGATTTCATTCGAAAGATTAAAAAAAATGCGTTCTTTAGAACGTTTCTCCGCTAGCGCCGCGTAACGAGAATCTCGAAAATCCACGTTTAAGCGACTTATAAGCGATTGAAGTTTGAAAAAGTTAAATTTTTTGCTCAACTGTCAAAATCGTTACATTGTTGCTCAAATCAATTTTAAATGCGACATTTCAAGCCAAGGCTTAGCTCGGTAAACCTTAATTGTAACTTTTATTGTTTCAAAATACTATGGTAGTTTTGCGATAACGTTAGTATTTAGTTTAGTAGTAGCCTTGGGTATTTGATTTTAATATAGGGTATCACTTTTGTAGTAGTTGTAAAAGTGAACGTGTCTTTGATCTCTTTGAAAAGTTGTCAGAACGACGGCAGTAGATGGCGATGTTGTGCAAATGAAGCCAATAAAAATTGTCGTATTAAATTTTAAGTTTAGAGTTTTTTTTTTTTTTTTTTTTTTTTTTTTTTTTTTGCGGAATTCCGCACGGGTCACCTAGTTGTCTGATATTTATCGATTGCGGCAAAATCTTAATCGTCGATATACACTGAAGTGACAAAAGTCATGGGATAGCAATATGCAAATTTTCAGATGGCAGTAGCATCGCATAGAACAGGTATAAATGCGCAGTGCTTTTACAGAGCTTTCATTTCTGTTCAAGTTATTCATGTGAAGAGGTTTTAACGTGATGATGACCGCACGACGTGAATTAACAGACTTTGAACGCGGAATGTTAGTTGGAGCTAGACGCATGGGTCATGCCATTTCGGAAATCGTTAGAGAATTCAACATTCCCAGATCCACTGTGTCAAGAGTGTGCCGAGAGTATGAAATTTCAGGCATAACATCCCACCATGGACAGCGCAGTGGTCGACCGCCTGCACTTAAAGATCGAGACCGGCGACGTCTGCAAAGAGTCGTAAATTCTAACAGACAAGCAACACTGCGTCAAATCACCGTAGAAATCAATGTGGGACGTACAATGGACGTGTCTGCTAGAACTGTGCGGAGAAATTTGGATTTCTTGGGCTATTCCAGCAGAAGACCGACTCGAGTGCCTTTACTGACAGAACGACATCGCTTGCAGCGACTCTCGTGGGCACGTGAGCATATCGGTTGGTCCCTAGATGAATGGAAAACCGTGGCCTGGTCCGATGAGTCACGATTTCAGCTGGTAAGAGCCGATGGTAGGGTTCGAGTGTGGCGCAGACCCCACGAAGCCATGGACCCAAACTGTCAGCAAGGCACTGTTCAAGCTGGTGGTGGCTCCGTAATGGTGTGGGCTGTTTTTTCATGGCATGGACTTGGTCCTCTAGTGCGACTGGACCGAACATTGACTGGAAATGCTTATGTGCAGCTACTTGGAGATCACTTGCAGCCATTCATGGACTTCATGTACCCAAACAACGATGGGATTTTTATGGATGACAATGCGCCATGTCACCGGGCCACAACTGTTCGCAATTGGTTTGAAGAAAATTCTGGACAATTCCAACGAATGATTTGGCCACCTAGATCGCCCGACATGAATCCCATTGAGCATTTATGGGACACCATCGAGAGGTCTGTTCGTGCCCAAAATCCTGCCCCATCAACGCTTTCACAATTATGGACGTCTATCGAGACAGCATGGCTCAATATTCCTGCAGAAGACTTCCAACGACTTGTTGAGTCCATGCCACGTCGAGTTGTTGCACTTCGCCGGGCAAAAGGAGGGCCGACACGATATTAAGAGGTATCCCATGACTTTTGTCACTTCAGTGTAATACTCCCATATTTGAAAAGTTGAGTTTTTTTTTCTTTTGTTGGCCGATTCCGTATGTATCCAATAAAAACCTTTTTAAAATTATGTCAAAACGTAAGGTAATCCGTATACTAAATCCCAACAAAAAGGCGCCAAGTTCGGTGTAAACAACGTTTGGGCAGTTTGAAGCAGCGGTGCCACCGACAAAAGAGTTGAAATCTAACCGGCTCCAAGTTCTTTTGCTGTTCTGTTAACTACAGTCGTGAGAGTTATTGAAATGTTCATTAATTTATTTTAATAACATTTCGTTAGTTCCTTCCATATCGGCTTCGGAACTTGGCAAGTTCATTTCTAACTGACGGAAGTCGGACTTTTTTGAACGTAACTTAGTGACGATTAAAACTTGCCCAGTTCCGAAGCCGATATGAAAGGAACTAACGAAATGTTATTAAAATAAATTAATGAACATTTCAATAACTCTCACGACTGTAGTTAACAGAACAGCTATAGAACTTGGAGCCTGTTAGATTTCAACTCTTTTGTCGGTGGCACCGCTGCTTCAAACTGCCCAAACGTTGTTTCAACCGAACTTGGCTCCTTTTTCACATTTATGTTTTTGTTGGGATATCATGCATTTTTGAAAAGCCGAAGTAACGGTTATGCTTTCATTTAGACACAAATTAATACACACATAACATGAGATTTCAGTTACGCTGACAACGCAGATATAACATAGGCTATGCTACATTCGACATATTTTTAATTTCAATGATTTTGCTCGTAATTCAAATAAATAATAGGAGACGCTGCAATTTATGATCAATGACGAAAGAAACAGGTAAAACAAGTAAATTTTCTTCTTGTTCACCCTATATTTTTCTTAAAAGAGGAATAGAATATTTTAACTACTTGGTTAATATCTTAAGCCACCGCAAGGTGGCATAGTCAATCTCTAGAATTCGAATTATTTATTTCATCTTGATAAACTAAGGCCCCTATATAGACGAGCCGGCGCATTAAGATTAAGTTTCACCACTTTGAATCCAGCGCGTGTTTGATTGTTTGAGCGGTTGTCTTTTCTGGTCAGTAATCGCGCTTTGGTAATTTTTCACTGTGAGAAATTATTAGCGGCACGTGGATTTGGCAAAGCTTAGCAATGCGCCAAAACGCTTTTCTGGTAACCCTACTCCGCAACAATGAAATATTGAAAGGAAAAGTAAATG
>JAXGGA010012586.1:0-38210 GCA_038373865.1 Uloborus plumipes
ATCAATTCTGAAACTCTTCCAAAATTGTGTTGATTTGACATGGAATGACCCCAAAACTAGTTATTCTAGTGTTTTTAAACTGTACGAAATTAACATGCAGCATGTTTTACATTTACGTTACAGAGACTTTTCCCTACAGTGACCAATTTGTTTGAACTGCAGGGGTTTTTACGATGAATGCCGACTCTATTAGTACATTTTAAGAATGAAAATAATTATTTCCCTCTACCATTGATGTAATTTCCGACGTGGATATAATTTTGCAACTTTTGATATTTACTAATTCGTTTTCTTTTAAAAACTATTTATTTTTTCTCGATTTCAATTTTAAAAAAAATAAATGTTTTTGCTAAGAGTTGGCAGATAGTGAAACTTCTTGTATCGATTTTTTTTTTCAATAAGAACTGATATCATAATCTATGACAATTTAATTTCTACCCCAAAGATTATTTCTTTCATTTTTTGTTCATGAGCTTATATTAGCTGCTTTTCATACTTATTTAATTATCCCGAATTATTCATTTAGAAACACGTACAATATATTTCAGGGTGTAAAAAAATCAATGATTTTTTTTTAAAAATCAAAAAAATCGGATTTTTTTTATTTAAATCAGATTTTTTTTATTTAAATCGGATTTTTTTGATTTTTTTAAAAAAATTAGAAAATTTAGTTATTAATTAATTTTTATTTATGAAGAACTTACCTTAAAGTTTTTAAAAATACAAAAACACCTTTGAAGTAAAGCTTCACCAGTAAGAAACCCAGAAAAAAGTGTTAGGAGCCAATCTGAAAATAATCCTGTATACTAGCTAGGATAAAAATCAAATGGGGCAGGAAGCTCAACCCAATCCTCACTTCATTCAGCCCCTCTTTATTTTGCTTTTGTTTTGTAAAGCTGGAATATGTTCCATTTCAGCCACTAATAAAGACTGCCCCCCCCCTCAGTTGCTAATGCAAGGCATAGAAAATTCGTCTTCTGTGGTTTTTGTTTTTTCTTTTCACTGAAAGTATTATCACACACATTCTATCATGTCCCTCCCCCCTCAATTCACTCTTTGCAACACCTGCCCTGCATCTGCATGTATTTTCTTTATTTCACATATTAGACAACAAATAGCACTATTTGTGCATACATATTATTTGGACTGCAACTTTCCAGCATCTGTGGAGGGGGAGATGAGTTTTCCATTTATTAGATGGAAATCAAAGCTCTAAAAGAAAAGGCTAAAAATATTTAAATCAATGATTTTTTTTAAAAAATCAATTGATTTAAATCAATTGATTTAAATCATTGACACTCTGATATATTTTAACTTATAATAATTAATACATAAAACTTAGTTCAGTAAAAAAACTTCAAATAACTAAAATTCTAAAATGTATTGCTATCAATCGTAAAAAGATAAAACTTTAACTTCTTTGTAAAGTTTTCGCTCCTCTGGATAAAGCTCTCTTCTTTCCACATCATAGTCTTGACCAGCATTCTTTATTTTAGCTCATACAAGTAAAGGGTTAACGTAAAACATCTTACTTTCTTTGCAAATGACCAAACATGGAAACGATGCGATGCCAAGCAAGCAGCGGAAGGGAGAATCTGGAGCTAGCTTCAATTTCTTGCCAAGTCTTCAAATTTGGCTCATTTTCAGCCGACTTTAAGACCCCTTATCTCGAAACCGAGGGGACGAGGGCACTTGATCTTTGGGTCAAAGATATGTCTCAGTATGCTCTTTCGAATGGTACCATTTTTAACTTTTTTCATTATTACTTAAGTCGAGTACTTTCCTTTTGAGCCTATTCCACCATAATAGTGGTCTTATAATAATTTTGTCTTTCTCACCAATAGGTATAAATTAAAGCGCTAAAATATAGAAAACTCTGGAGTTTCAAAAATTACCATTCATTCCCAACTTTTGGGAAAGTACAATTGCCAAGGAAATGTTATCATTTTTTAAATTCCTTCTCACTGGAAATATTTCTGCCTCACATCATTAAACCAGGCCAAAGCTATGCTTGCAATGCCAACCAGTTGATGTAAAAAAAAATCAAAGATCATCAATTTTAGCAAATGGAAAATGTTTGCTTCTCATGAAGTTTGTGACTGTTGTCCTCTTCTTCCAGAAAATCTGCCTTCTCTTTGTCTAGAATTGCACAATAGTCTGCAAATCTTAAAAAGTAAATATTTCTCTTGAAGTTAGACTGGATGGTTAAAGGGAAATTTATAGCCGAAAAAACTTTTGGGTCTAATAGAATAGAAATTGTTTTCAGCAGAAATTCATTAAGATAAGTAAATTATTTCAAGGTATTTTTATTTTGAATGTAAGCCATTAATTTCATTTATGTAGCTAGTGCAATTGTGGACATGAAGTTTTTCTGTTTTTAGCTTTGGTACTTTGCTCTAAGTGTTTATTGTATTTTTTTTTTGGTTTAATATGTTTTTCTCATTGCAGGGGACATGTCTTTCGAAGGCGATGTCACCGAAACAAAAGTTCTTTTAAGTACAAATAAGTGTGATGGCTTGTCAAGGGAAAAAGTATTTTTATTTAGCCGGTAAGTATGTTTAAAATTTAATTTTTTATTAACGCTAGTTGCAAAAAAAGATGTTACAAGTGTAATTTTTGTGTCTGTTTGTAGATTCTTAAATGCTAAAGAGATTTTGATTCAGTTTAAGTGACTTGAACATGGATGTTCTTAGCTATGATTTACGTATTAATCATAGCTGAGAGTTTATTTTATTTTTAATTCTTTTTTTTTAGTTCTAATTTTGAATGCAAAAATTAAACTGAATTTTTAGCTAATATTGTATCTTTAACTATAAAAACAAAACAACATTGCAAAATTTTAGTTTTATTTTACAAAACTACATTTAAACCCCTTTATAAAGAACCATCTGCAGTGCACAGTAACCATTGGTTTACTGTATCTGAATTCTTTAAAAAAGCTTATTTAGCTTTATCTGAAAATAGTGCTCATAATCGGGGATGAGATCTTTCCGGCTGTTCTCGGGTCTGACTTTCTGTGTTTGTTTTGTAAAGTTTTCCTCCTAGTTTTATTTCCAGGCTTTAGTGCCATCCGATATTTTTAATAAATCTGGAAAGATTTCAAGTATTTTGAAAGATTTTTAGGTGTATTTTATTATATGCTACCCCTTAGCTCCATGTAAAGTATAAATTTTTCCATTAAGTGTGTATTTAGATATGTAAATAAGTATACATTGATGTTAAGTCTGAATATTATAATAACAACATAAGAGAAGGAACAACTGATTTGATGACACATTTACTATTTAACGACTGTTATTCGTGCTGAGTAAAAATATGATATTTTGGAAACCTGATTATTATATATAAACAAGTGATACCTTATTTTCACAGGATGAGCACTGGCTCTGAAATAACTGCAGATGTGACGTCCACCGTTAATCACTCTATCATCCCTGATGATATGAGTGATCCATCTTCCTCATTAGATAGTCCTAGTTTTGAAGATGCTGATCTTCTTAGTTCATCTAATGTTGCAGATGTTACTGCACAACTTGCTGCAGCTGGTAAGTGCACTTATAGTTTCACAAAAAGAGACCTGCAAAATAATGTATGAAGACAGCATAAACAAAATTAGATTTCATTAAATAGTATAAAAATAGATTAAAAAAAATATGTTACTCGGATCAATTCTTTAGGATTATCAATCCATGGATGCAAGACCTTCCGTCTCAAGACGGATTTCCGTCTTGACAAAATCGCCAAGACGGACCATGGGACAGAAAAAAATCAATCACATTCCTTCAATATTTACTTCCAAAGAAACAAAACTGAAGGGAATATAAAATCAGATTTCTTAAAAGTACATTTTAATCATTATTCCAATACAAAACTATTTATCGAAGCCTTTCTTTCTCTTTCTGAATAATGAACTGCAATGGCATAATTCCTTTGTCGGTGTTGATTCTCTTCGACTCCATCCATTCCATTCCCTTAACTTCATCAAATATGACCTACAATTTCGTTTTTAGGATTTCATTTTCTGTGCCTCCTTCTCTAACGTCGTCAAAAATTGCCCCACCTTATCCTAATATCACTAAACATCGTCTAAAAATAGGTTTTTTGAACTAAAGTCTCAACAAATCTCCCCCCCCCCTCTATTACTATACTTAAAACTATGATCTTGCTGCTAAAAGTAAAATTAAGCCCCCCCCCCCCCAGTTTAGACAATTTAATGAACAATATATGTATTTTTTTTGGTTTATTTTCTTGGGTATGCATGGGGGGGGGGGTGTCTCAAATATTTTTCGTCTTGGAAGCATGGCCTAACTTGCATGCTGCACCCATGTATCAATCTAGTTGAGCCCCCTTATTGAAATATCTGTTAAAAGAACATCCCGTTTAATGTACCAAACCGTTGCAATTCGTCATTTTTATCCTGAATAATGGAATATCCAACTTATTGGAGTAATTTATCATGTAAAATTGGCTATTCCATTAAGGGGCTCGACTATAGCTAGATCTAGTTGTAACGATCCAAGATAGATTGATTTCTGGGTTTTCAAATGGTCTCGATCAGTTTCTGATCTCACTAATTTAATCAAGTGCTTGTCATGATCCTCAAAATGAAAGAGTTTGGTTTAATGAGGAGTTAAGTTATAGTTATGAAAACTGAAAAACATGCTTTTGTAGCAATATTAACTAAAAAATTAGTACTTTTTGATTTCTAATAATGATGTTCAACAGAAAGCAACAAGATGACTTAGTATTTTTTTTTTTTTTTTTTGCATTGAAACTAATTATCTAGTCTGATTTTATTATTTATTTCAAGCTTTTGTTATAACAAGTTGTATGACATCCTGTCACCATTGAACATTATATTGACTGTCAAAGATATTTATTTTGGATCATATTGCTTCAAAAGCATTTGTTTTACTTTTTAAATTTATACTTTAAACATATATCAAGCACAAATTAGCAAACAGATAGCAGACAGGTGTTTTGTTGTTTCAAGGAACCACTTTTTCAATGCAAACTAAGTGTGAGCTTTGGAATGAAAAGTCATCGAAGAAAGATGAAAAGAAATAAGATGAATAAGTACCTTTTTTGCACATAAGCATTTATTCATTTCATATAAGTTAATTTTCATTTTGTTACTCATAAAAATTATTAAAAAAATGAATGTATTAGTAACCAAATCACTCAGCAAAATGTGTGGCAAAAAACAAAAAATTACTTACAAAGCTCGCCTCAAAGTTTAACAGCCCAAATCACACGTTTTCAACAAAGTAGTGCACCATAATATCAATTTTGTTTCTTTTTTCGTAATTTGTGGTTAATAAATATTGGGTTGTGCCACCTAATTGGATTTGTGCAACCATAATTGTTACGCTTATATTTCTCAGACTCCCCATGCTTCACTTTAAATTGAAGTGAATTAATTTTGATACTTTATTTCAGGTCCTATTGGAATGGCCGCAGCTGCTGCAATCGCCACTGCCAAAAAACGAAAGCGGCCTCATTCATTTGAAACCAATCCTTCAATACGTAAACGGCAACAAACAAGGTTATTAAGGTAGTGCCTGAGAAGGCAGGATTTTTTTCAATCTTACCTTCAGAAGTCTTAATGCATGTTTGCTCTTAGAATTGAGTATTTCAAATGATATAAAATCTTTTTTTTTTTTTTTGCTTGCTTGTTTGACAATACATGTAATTTAACAGTTCTTTAGGTAGTACATATTTTATAATTTAATTTGTTTAAAGAAAGCTTCCTGTAAGATAAGTTTTCCCCCTTATTTAATATTTATAACCTATTAAAGAATCGTTAAATTAAAAGCTTTTTAATGCTATTTTTTTTCCTGAAAAATAAAATAGCAGACATTGTTTTGTCATTGAGTAATTTATATTAGCTGCATTACTTTTTTAATTAACCTGAAGTTTTGAATGCTTATCTTTTTAGGAAATTGAAAGCCACAATTGATGAATATACCATAAGAGTAGGGCAACAAGCTGTGGTTTTAGTAGTCACTCCCGGTAAACCACAAAACAACTTCAAAGTGTTTGGGGCTCATCCTTTAGAAAATGTGGTATGTATATGTTGGAGTTTGATTGTTTTTTATTTATTTTTTTTATTCAGAAAATTAATTTCATAAAAACTAATACCTTTTCGGCAATCTGGTCTGTGTTGATGGAGTGAATATTTTCTTAGCAAATCATAATTTTCTGCTTCAGTAATATTTTAAGAACGAACATTTCTATAGCTAAACTTCTGGTGCAATTAACATATTCTACTTGGATTTTATGTGTAGAAAATTTTTTCATGCTGCCTTGTACATATGCAAGATGTGAGGCTAAACTAAAAGTCTGAAATAGTATTGGAATTTTATTAATGTAGGAAAAGCAAGGATCTGTCCAAACTTTGATACGTAGGGTTCTGGTTTGTAAAATGGTGAGAAATATTTTTATAATTTTGTAAAAATAGTATTCGATCAGGTTCTTTGCACCAGGATCGTATTATATCAGAATTTGGAATTAGGATTCTGTGCCTTAGAAATTGTAAATATTAAGTTTTATGGGCGTTTTGTATTTGTCACATTTAATTAAAAACATAGGATGAAAACAGGATGTCTCTCTCTTTCTAATATTGATAACAAAATATATCTCTTTGCTCTAAGTTAAAAAAATAACTAAGAATCTGAAAAACATACGAGACTTAAAGACTTCTGATTTGGCTTTTGATGAAGCTAAAATTCAAAAAAAAAAAAAAATGGATAATAAAATATGTTTAAAGGAAACAAAAAGAAAGTCTTTTTCTCTTCAGTGAAATATAAAATTTCAATGAAATCATCCCTTTCGACAAAATTCTGGATTTACCACAATTACATTTGAAAAATCACTCAAAAAAATAAGCTCTAAGTTGCAAAAGATATTTTTAAGTTAAATATCAAGATAATATAATGTTGTGGTAAATATATCCATTGAGTTGTTGATAACCAACCTAAATTTTTCAGCACTCCAAATATAAAATGCCATGTATTAATGATTCAACAACTTTTTTAATGGTTTTTGTTTATGAATGGTTTAAATGCATTAATATTTACAAACATGTTTTCAAATAAATAACAAAAATAGCATAAGTAATTATGAATTATTTAGTGAAAGTTTTTTGATGCATTGACTAATTTTGAAAGCCCAATTGCAATGTAATCTTCCAATCAAAGTTATTTCATTTGAAACAGGTTTGGCAAGGTTTCAGACACTATGGTAGAAACTCTGGTTTTTACTGTCCTGTCCAAAGCCCTTGTATCTGAAAGTGTCTAGAACTAAATTTTAGTGAAATTTTATTTTGTGAGCAAATATCAAAAATAAAAAAACCTGCTGAAGAAATATTTTATTGATTACAACTTAATAAATCTTATTGAAAATGAACATTCAAATATGTATTTAAAAATATATTTAGCTAAAAATTCTGATTCTAATATAGTTATATAGAAATCACAATTCTCCATTGAAAATTTCAATTAGTTCTCATTAGTGCAGTAGCCATAATTTCTACAAAGATATACAAATGAGGGTGCTCAAAATATAGTACTTTAATTAAATTAAATGTACTAAATGACAATGTTGCAACTGAAAAAATGTAAAATGAATTATTTTACTTTATGTAAAATATTTTTTTAGTGTTAACTTTTCTGGGAAAAATATAATTAAATATTAATTAATTACACTAATTAATATTTGTATTCATTCATTACAAGTTTTGCAGTAAATACATATTAATTATATTTGATCCCTTTAGCTTTAGCATACTTTTGGACATTTTAATTAAGACTTAGGACAGTTTTGGAAGATACAAACCACCTATCTCGTCAGAAACCCCAACCCTAGTTTGAAATTGCTTAAAATTAAACAGCAATAAAGCTTACAGTGGCTTAAATTTCATTTGGGGAAAACAGTTTCAACTGTTTTTTTTTCTCATAGTTGAGTAATGATTTCATTGATATGTGTACATTGTACATATGAAGCATGCATGCATAATGGACGCTTTTTTATTTTGTTATTGCATTACTTTTATAACTCGCTTATTTAGCTGGTATTATGGACTAATTTTCTGTGTACAGTTAACTGTTTTTTTAATCTTCTAGGTTAGAAATTGTAAGAGTGTTATAATGCAAGAATTAGAGTCTGCATTAGCTCAGCAAGCACCACCACAAACTCAGGACGATCCAACACTCCATGAATTGCCACCCTTAGTCATAGATGGCATTCCTACCCCTGTAGAAAAAATGACACAAGTAAGCATTTTTAGTTCTGAACCGAAATTGATATTACACGACTGGCTTTCCCCAAACATCATTTGTTATAAGTAACCTTTTTTCCAAACTAAAATCCTGAGAACTGTTCCTTGTTCATCCATATGCAGTGTTATTAAGGAAAATATTTACGCAAATTCAAAAGCACATTATAAGATTTTATTTTTACTATACTAAATGTAGCAACCTTTTTCTCTGAATCATTCATATTTATAGTTACCTGTACTCAAGTGCAAGTTTTCCACTTAAGTTAACATGCACTCAAGTGCATGTTAAATAGTATATACAGGGTTCGTACACTCCTTACAAAATAAGATTGGGGCAAACATACACTAACTTATCATTTTTATTATTATTATTATTTTATAACTAATGATACTCATTTCAATTTATAGCATTGAATTGTTATTTTTTTTTTTTAATTTTAGGCACAATTAAGGACATTCATACCTCTAATGTTAAAGTATTCTACCGGACGAGGAAAACCAGGTTGGGGACGAGAATCTACTAGACCAGCATGGTGGCCTAAAGAGTTACCTTGGGCAAATGTTAGAAGTGATGCCCGTACAGATGAAGATAAGCAGAAAGTAATATTTTAATTCTTAATTCATACCCTTTATGTCCCGACGGGACTTATAGGTCCCGCTTATATTAATTTTGAATTGTGAATCCTAAATGGCTGAAATCATGCTGAAGCTTTTGAGTAAAAAAAACCTTTAATAGTCTTAACTAGTCCTTGAGAAATCCTTGATTACTGCTTGAAAAAAGAAATCCATATTTGTGTACAAAATTTATATGTAATTAAAGGTACTTTCATCTCTATCCCTCACCCTATTTGAAATAAAGGTTTGTAGAATTTTAATTTTAGAATTTGCCAATTTCAATCCATAGATTTGTTTACTTTTTCAAATGTTATCAAAGTTACCAACTCTCCCAATTTTGGTGGGAGATTCACACTTATCTGAGAAGTTTCTGCTTTAGTATTATTGATAATTTTAAATTTTTAAATTTAGTTTAATGATTTTTAGGAGAACAATTTAGCAATTAGTTTTACCGCTTCATGAACATTTGGTTTGTTATTTTACTGTGTCAGCTGATGAGATTGCTACTCCCGCCCCCACCCCTCTAATCTCTGCACTGAAAATTCATGTCACGAGATTCTCCTTAACTTGCAACAGGAAATTAGTTGCTTGTTTAAAAGATTGACGGAACTGACAATTATTTTTAAAACTTCCATTTTTTAACCTATATTTTACAAAAAATTCTTCATTTGCAGTCTATAATATTTGGTTCTATTGTAAAGAATAAAATAATTTTTATGAACTCTTTCTACTCTGATTTTCTATGATTTATTTAAAATTATTATTCAAAAATATCTCATTTCGTTTCAGGTGTCTTGGACCCATGCTTTACGGCAGATTGTGATAAATTGTTATAAGTACCATGGGCGAGAGGACCTATTACCTGCATTTACGAATGATGATGATAAAGAAAAAACGAAAGCAGCAATCCAAGCACAAGCATCAACAATTGAAAGCCTTGCTGGTGCTCAAGGAGTAAGATATTCCGTGATTATTTATTTTATTTTATTTTTTTTTTTTTTCAGTTTGTCTTATAATAGGATTAAAGAGTTTCCATATTTAAGTTCATAATTGGACATTTGCTGTTAAATCAGTATTACTGCGCAAATCTTGACATATGTGCTAGATTCTTGTTTTAAAATATTAATATATTTTTGTTCGCAATGTGAAGTAGAATCTCCATGCTAAAATATCATTTCATACTTTTTCATTCCTAAATGGAGGATGTTACTAAATACCATGTGGTTCAATCACATTACAAGTCTGGCTTAGATAGTCAAAATTTTGAATTAAGTTGCTCTATAGCCCTGAACTATTTTTAACTTGTATTGACAGATCCACTGTCGACACATAATTATTTTAGTCATAAGAGAGATAAAGTTGACCACAAAAATGTATACGAAAGGCAAAACATACCCATTGGAATCTGAAGTTGATTTCAACTGGAATATTTTGACTATGCTGAAAAGTACTAAACTTTTAAGAATTTGCAATGCCACTGGCCCAGTAGCAGAAACAATATGATTCTTCATGGACACTTGAGAAAAAAAAAATAAATAAATAAACGTCTCTTGCAATTTTGTTAAAGCAGCAGTGTATATATTTTTTTAAAAGCTAAAATTATTCTTCCCATTCAATAAACAAAACTTATTCACAAAAGGATTCATTGTATTATTTAATCTTAGCTGTATAAGTTATTGGTTTTTTAAATCTTCTTCTTTCATTTTAGACTTTATATGCTCAACCACTGACAGCTCACTATCCAGCTATGGTGCAAACAATAAGTAATCCTGATGGTACAGTATCATTAATTCAAGTAGATCCAACAAACACTGTAGTTACACTACCAGATGGTACACAAGCACAATTACGAACTGTTAGTGCAGTAAGTAGTTTTTATAAACTTTGTGCTATTTACCCAGACTAGACCAATAAATAATGAATAAAAACTTGTAAAATTTTGAGGTTCTGTATCTGATAGATAATACTGATTCACTCTTTTAAAAAAATCATTTTTCTTTTCAGGTTCTTGGCTCACAAGCTGATGGTGAACTAACAGCGGGTACACATCAAGTTAATGGACAGACTGTAACTCCTGTTAGTATAGATTTAAATGGAGAAGCAGGAGCTCAGGCTGTGGCAACATTAACAGAAGCTACCATAAACCAAGATGGTCAGATTATACTGACTGGTGAAGATGGCACTCAAAGTGGTATGTATGATTTTTTTTTTTTTTTTTTTCATAATCCTATTCATTTAATGAAAAGCTCCTTTCTTACTTCTTAGAAAAGTAGACACAAAATCTTGTGATATTGTGATTAGCCGAGAGAAACATTTCTTTTTATTTTACCATTTTATATATGTGTGTATACCTGTCAATTATCCCGTATTTTACCATCTACCCAGTTTTGACCATCTACCCACTACTTGTATTTTTATTAATTTGCCCTTATTTTCCGAATTATTAATTTCAAAAAAAAAAAAAAATTAGCATTTAGGGAAAATGTTTCTCTTACTACTTAATAGATGGATCTATGACTTAGCAGAACAGTATTGTAGCTGTTATTCAAAAAATTTTGAATGTTTTTGAAACTCTAAAATCAAACACATACTTTGCCGCAAATTGCTTACAATGTGTTGAAGTTTTCAATATTTTTGTACCCTGAAAATGTTGTATTTTAAAATCTGGGAAGAAAATTGATATATACTATCTTAAATCAGGTTATTTTATAATTTGTAACTTTCTTAAATTAAGTTGTCAGTTCATTCCATGTCACATTTAAAAAAAATGTCACCATAGTCTTGGATTTTGATAAAACTTGGCATATTTGACCTTTTATTTTTTTTTTTTTAAAGTATGCCAAATTTTTACTGTGTAAGCTTCAATTAATTTAGGTTTTACAGCCTGTTAAAAGTTTTGCTCCTTGTTGCTTCATGAAGAGATTAACATAATTCAATCTAAATTTTCAACACTTCAGATAGCTGAAGTTCTTGAATCATGTAAATGAGAGAGAAAATTGACTCATTGTGGGTGTATCCATTAGGCAACTGGGAGATGAAAATGGCATATGTGTAAAATTATAAATATAGCAAATGTTATCTTGAGAATCATATGCGTTCCTCATAATTACTCAGAATGGAAGTGAATTTTTTCCAGAGTATAAAAGAAAACAAAATTGCTTCATTTTGTTGACCACTTTCTGATGAAAATCTTAAGTTTCTTGTTGATGATCAACATTTTTTTTGAAACTGGTAGGCTCAAAAACTGAAATTGCAAAATTTTTATCTCAAGCCAAAATCTGCTACTTGTGTTCATATAGCATGTAAATTTTCTAAGAAATAAAAGTAAATTGTGACAACAAAAGCTTATATTTGAATACTTCTCAACAGTGTATCAACTGTACGTGTAGCCCAAAGTTGCTGCTAATAACATCCGTTATTTTTTTTCTCCTATGTTGGCAGGTATGCTTTTTTACATCTTCTTTAAGAATCAAATTTTTATCATTGGTGTTTTTATAAGAATATTAAAATGTATCATCAGAGTTCCAGGCTCTTTTAAAATGATTTATGTGCTTTTAAAACATTAAGGATCCTTTAAAAGCACTTAATTCTAACTTATAAGCCTTGAAAATTAGCTAAATGCCTTCAATTTTGCTCATATTTTGGACATACACAAGCACTTATTTTGGTATTTTGTTTTTGACTTCACATTTTTGAGTTAAACTGTAGATAACTTGCCAATCAATCAAGCTAAGCTGGGCAGTTTCTAAATTAATGTATACAGGATCCTGCCTTCCTCTTATGTGTATCAATTAGAGCAGAGGTTCCCAATTTCCAGACCTCCTCGAACCCCTCCTAAAAATTACTAATTTTGCCGACCTCCCTCTTGAAGGGGAAAAAAACCTTCATTTGATTGGTTTAAAAAAATTTTTTACGGTTTTTGTTTCTCTCTTTAAATTTATTTACTCACTGTTCCGTATGGTAGTTTTTAGAGCTTTTGTCTAGTTTTTAATATTTAACATAATTATTTTGAGCTATGAAAGTACTAAAAATATGTTCAAAACTCAATTAGGTGTCGAATATGTTAAAATCAAGGGTTCTAGATGGGTTGCCGTACCCTGTGGCTATGTAAACAAGAACTTTTTTAATTCCCGACAAACATGCCTTCGTTTTGAATAACAATATTTGTACTTGTCCTTCAATATCAAGTATTTCTTACTTTTTAGCAGGATAGCACTGCCGACCCCCGGGGTGTGTGGACCACAATTTGGGAAACTCTGAATTAGAGAGTGTTATATATTCACTTACATTACAGTTTGAAAATGTTCTGCTTTTTATTTTTTCTAAAAATGTTGCTCATTTGACTCACATATATATGCTGAAAATAACATGTGGTTCCTCTTTATGTTTGTTGAAAATTGCACATTGTGGTTTACATATCATTTCTTTTGCAGTCTGCAAATATTTTAGAATATTTTTTTTAAACTGGCAATACCTTCAACGTGATTACTATGCTAAGAGTTTGAAAGATTTTGTAAATTTAGTTATTTGTTTCAAATATATTTTGACTTTAATTTTAAAATTTTTAGTGGGTACATATTCTTGCAGAAAAACTGAAGTTTTAACAAAAAGACATTTTTTTTTTTTTTTTTACAGTAAAATGTTATGTCAGTTAAAATTCACATGAAGTAAAGGTAAAATAAAAACAGCAACAGGGAAATTTAGAAACATTGAGTGACTTTAATGAGTTCAAAGGATAAAATTTAAATCCTTAACTATCCAAACATATATTCAGAAGAGAAGGTTTTATGTTGTATAATGTAAAAATTTTGTACGAAAAATTTTTTAATGATACAGTTTAAAAATAATTTTTTTTTTTTTACTAACTAAAAACAAACACCATTTTATTATGTGACACATTGGTTTAAAGTAAAGTTGTTTCTGTTCTGCATGGAGTAAAGAAATAACTTTTCTACATTAATAAGTTTGCTGCTTCCAAAAGTTTTTTTTTTTTTTTTTTCTACAAAACATATTTAGCTACTTCAAAATCATGTCTCTTGTATATCTAGCTTAATGACTTTTGCAATCATTTTTTAAATACAAGAAAATTAACTCACTTTTTTATTTTATTTAATGCTTCATACTCGTAATTTTTCTTCCCTAAAGCTTTCCCCGTTTCTGGAATGGTATCAATTCCGGTGTCCATGTACCAAACAGTTGTAGCTAACATTAGTCAGCTATCAGATGTTCAAGCGCATGGAATTCAAGTTGCAATGGCGCCAATAGTAACAGAATCCAACTCTGAATCTCCTGTGAATGTAACATCAACAACAGATAATGTCAATGTTTTAACAGCTGTGACCTCATCAGCTGCACAAGTGACGGAACAGAGTTAATACCTCATTGTTCATGACTCATGAGTATTCCTTTATCATTAGGTAAGTTTGTCCTGAAACATATAGTTTATTGCAAATTATAAATCCAACGTTAATAAGGCACTAATACGCAGGGATACTGCAGCCATGTGTTTCGGCGTTACAAGGAACGCCCTTTTCAATGCGAAAAATTGTGAGCTTATGGATGCACAGACATACGTGCATCAGTTCAAGAAAGTTAAAGAACTTTCTCTTTGCACACGGGTCAATCCATGCGAAATCATACAGGAAAGCTAAACAATGTTGCTCACTATTTTTGATTTTTAAAATTTTTTGCCTGTTAATTAACTGTTATATTGGGAGCCTGAAACAATGGTTTAAGAATTTTTAAACCTTCAGAATTATTTTTGGCAAGCACTTTTCAGTACCCGCGGAGGCGACTTTTCGAAGAGAGTACTTTTTGAAGTTTCTTATGACTTATTTATTTTTAAATGTATCAAAATGCTTTAACAACCTCTTGATTGAGCAGAAAATGATCTAAATTTCTATACTAGTTATTTTTCTGATAATTAGTAACAAATTTGGGCAAAGTTGGCTTAAAAATAAGATTTTTTGTGTGAAATTTTACATTTTTGGCATAAAAATATGGATAGAAGGAATTAAGACTCACTCTTTACTTTTTTTCCCTTGAATAGATATATCATAGGACTATTCCCATAAGTAGTGTAAAACATTTGAAGACAGTCATTTTTTTATATAATTTGTCAAACTTGGTATTTTAGAGAAAAAAATGCTAACTTTGAGATTTAATATCTGAAAAGGAACTGAATGAAAATCTACAAAAATTTAACTGGATAACCTTCTTATAGTAGTAAATATGTAGCAAAAATGTTATGAGTGATATTGTTCTAGTTTTGGAGATATGGAGCCTCAAAGTTGGCTGAAAAATCGCATTTATTTTGACGCCAAGAAATCATCACAGAATGCAAAATTTATTATTCTGATAATATTAGATGAGTTTTTTGTGGTATAAACTAACCTTTTTACAAAAACATATAATATTTAAATTTACTTTTCATTTACAGAAAGAAATAATTTAGATATTATGCGATATTAGATATTTTTTCTACGTGTAGTTTTTAAAACATGATTTTCCACTTTAAAGCTGGGTTTTCACGGTCTTATTCATCTAGTGAGCAAAAAACAATTATAGTTTTAATTAAGTACATTTTTCAAGAAATTATTTTCTTTTCTACGCTGGAATATGGGTAGTTAAAATCATTGAAACTAAAAATTCGAAGGAAACTAAATTGAAAATATGAAAATTCATAAAATTGACAATGAATAATGAAATATTCCCTAATGTTAATTCGAGGTGCGAAGAGGAAGTCAATTTGTTTCTTTCTTAACGTGTAATTAATTGTCTGAACCCTGAACAAGCTGTTTCGTACATGTTTACAATTTCGGTTTTCGTTACCCTTTTTTTACTGCTGTTTTCCCTTCTAAATACCCATTGCCTCCCTATCGCCCCTTAAGAATTTACCGTCCCTTTGGGGATCATCGCCCCCAAGTTGGAGACCACTGCTTTAGAGCTTAAATTTGGATTTTGAGCAACTTTTTGGTGCTGTAGGGGGGGGGGGGTAACGCTTTACACTTTTAAAAATGAATGAAGAGTTGTAGGTTAGATTAAAACTATAATTGTTCTTTGCTCACTAGATGTTTAAAGACCGTGAAACCCTGATTTAAAGTGGAAAATCATGTTTTTATAACTAACACGTAGAAAAAAGCATTTTTAAAAGCATAATATCTAAATTTTTTCTTTCTGGAAATGGAAAGTAAATTTAAATATTATATGTTTTGTAAAAGGGTTAGTTTATGCTACAAAAAACTCATCTAATATTATGAGAATAATAAATTTTGCATTCTGTGGTGATTTCTTGACGTCAAAATAAATGCGATTTTTCAGCCAACTTCGAGGCTCCATATCTCTAAAACTAGAATGATATCACTCATAACATTTTTGCTACATATTTACTACTATAAGAAGGTTATCCAGTTAAATTTTTGTAGATTTTCATTCAGTCCCTTTTCAGATATTAAATCTCAAAGTTAGCATTTTTTCTCCAAAATGCCAAGTTTGACCAAATTATGTAAAAAAAAATGACTGTCTTCAAATGTTTCACACTACTTCTGGGAATAGTCCTATGAGATATCTATTCAGGGGAGAAAACTAAAGAGTGAGTCTTAATTCCTACTACCCGTATTTTTATGCCAAAAATGTAAAATTTCACACAAAAAATCTTATTTTTAAGCCAATTTTTCCCAAATTTGTTACTAATTATCAGAAAAATAACTAGTGTTGAAATTTAGATCATTTTCTGCTCAATCAAGTGGTTTTTAAATTATTTTGATATATTTATAAATAAAAAAGTTATAAGCATCTTCAAAAAGTACTCTTTTCATGAAAAGTCGCTTCCGCAGCTACTGAAAAGTGGTTGCTAAAAAAAAATACTGAAGGTTTAAAATTTTTTAAACCATTGTTTCATGCTCCCACTTTAACAGTTAATTAACAGACAAAAAGTTTTAAAAATCAAAAATAGTGAGCAACATGGTCTGTATGATCTCACATGGATTGACCCACACCCAGTTGAAGCATAAGGAGGTATTTTTTCATTCATCGCCAAGTTCATAAATTTTTAAATGTTAATTTAATTGAATGTATCAGTGTCTTTAATTCTTCCAGAATTAAATTAAAAAAAAAAAAAAAAAAAACACAACAAATGTACTTCTGTTTTTGAAAAGTACGTCAGTGATCTTAATGAAGTATTTCCCTTGAAAAAGTTATCAGTTTAACTTATAAAAAGAGATGGGGGTGTAGGGCGTTTAAAAATACTTTTATTTATTTTTAGTTTAAGAGGGGTTGAATGAAATTGCTTTTTTTAAATTCATTTATTTCAAATTAGAATAAGGTATTTATATTTTAAATAATATCAACGTTTACCACTGCCAATTCATGGTTTTTCCGAGTAAAAAGGGGGGGGGGTGGCAATCAACTTCTAGATAGAAGCGATGAGCTCAAAAAGATTGAGAACCACTGCTTTCAACTCATGTGTACCAAATTTCAGATCTGTCTGTGCTAAGGGGCTCTTGAGCGTAGTAAAACAACCATTTTGTACGTTTGAAAAGTCATTTTTAAATTTTTGATCTCTAGTAACATTTTTCTCTTCATCTCTGGGTTTGAGTTAAGTTTAACCTTGAACTTTTTGCTTATATCTATAGTTCTAATTAATTTAGAAGATTGTAATAGGCTTAATATGAAATAGAAAAAAAGTTATTTCAAATGACAGAATGTTAAAGGGTCTAGGAAATCTTTCATCCCTTAATTGATAATTTATAAGAAATTTTAGTTCAAAAATTAAGTAATAAAAATCCACTGAAGCAGAAACAGTGGGGCTCAAGGAAATTTTGTATCAATTTTAAAAGGAAGCAGATGCTATGGGGTCTCCTAGATGCAGGTGTGTCACGGATATCGCTTTTCTTTTTCTTCCTTTTTTTTTTTTTTGACATTACTTTTTTTAATATATAGAGTTTTATTAGCATTCTCTTTTTAGGATTTAATCTTCACATTTTTTATTGTCTCTTTTTAGAAAGAAGAAAATGCAGAGGTCCGGGAAAAAGTCATATGCAATTTATTGTCTTTCTCATGATGTAAATACTTCTGTTTATTTTCATTTATACAAAAATGTCTAACAGACTTTCAGTATTTACTGTGCATGTGTCCTTCGTGTTACAGTTCTGTGATTTTAAACCTAATGATTGTTCTGGCAAGAAGTCATTCTGTGTATAAATATAGTTGTTTTCATGGCATTCATATTTTGAAAGTCATTTTGATATATATAATTATCTATTCAAGTTCATCAACTCATTACATAATTGTGTATAATGCATATTATTTCGTAGATGTGTATAGTTAATTTAATTTGTTGTTGTTTTGAAGAGAGTTTTAATAAAAGTTTAATTGATCTCATTATTATGTAATCTATCTTTGTTGATGCTTGATATAATTTAATTTAGTCAGTTTTAATTGCATGGCAGTGATTTTTCAAACTTTTTCGATACTGCAAAATTATGTGAAACAATTTATAAAGGATATTTTTATTTGGTTTGTGTAAATTTATATGTGTTAAATATTTATTTTCAGTTAAAAATGGAAATGCACTTTTACATATTTTATAATTCTTTAAAAGACATAGTTATTAAAATCTAATGCATTGTGTTTTATCTGAATTGAATTGATAAATACATTTTAGTTGCACAAAAAGTTACTTGCATGCAGAAAATTGAGATGGATAAATTTTCTGTGGAAGTAAAATATCTAGAAAAATCAATTTGTTATGGTTTTGTTGTTGCAGCAATAAAAAGTTCATTTGGACATAAGGAAGAAAGTTTAGGTGGTATTTGGAGGGAATGCTAAAGAAATCTTGCTAAATCGATCGTAAGATGAGGAATTAAAAATCATAAGCTGAAAAAATGTTTCATGTAATGTGTTAAATCAGAACTTGTATTGTAACAAACTCATTGGCTTTTTTTTCTTTGTTTGTTTTTTGATGTTAACCTTTATTTCACAAGTGGTACAACATGCATCCGAAAACCAGATATTCATAAAACAGTGTTAAAAACACATGCCAAGAGTTACTTTCCCTTTTTTCATGACTAAAGTTTCTGTTACTTATTAAGAGATAACTGGTATTAAACCTCTGTACTTAGTGAACACCTCACAATAAAATGGATGGTTGCAATTTTCCTGTTAATGAGCTCAGGACTCAGCT
Source organism: Uloborus plumipes (assembly GCA_038373865.1). NCBI lineage: Eukaryota > Metazoa > Arthropoda > Arachnida > Araneae > Uloboridae > Uloborus > Uloborus plumipes. Next base: position 19,077 of record JAXGGA010012586.1, read on the forward strand.
GGGATGCACATCACTAAATGTAAATAATGCTTGGGAAAAGAGAAGCAATTTGAATTCTACACATTTATGTTCTATAGGCCATTTTCTATAAAAAATATACCCCTTGGTAAAGGTTAACTGTATATTTGCTAAACATACAATTGAATCTCAATGCCTTGTTTATTTTTTTTTTCTCTTGTGACTTCCCATGGATAATTTGGATAAATGCTAAATTTTAAAATAATATTTTGCCGGGGTGATTGTGTTCCGGTATTTTCATGATCGATTCTGGTATTTTCATGTTCGAAAATACCGGAAATAAAAGCTTTTATCTTCCCACCTCCAGTATTTTTTTTTTTTTTTGTTTTTTTGAAGTTTTAGTGATTATATACTGATAATTATTAATAATATTCATTGAATAAAAATGTTACGATGCCATTCTTTTTTTTTTTTTAAACTTTAATAAATCATTTTATTTGTACTTTTTGTGATTTCGATGCCTTCATCTTACAAAAAAAATGCAATCGAATTGCATCTAATATGAGATTCGAATTTTTCTCATTTTTTATGCTTATTATCCTTAGTTAGGAAATATTTAAATGAAATATCTTTTTCTATATTAAAATATCATAAATGAATCCTTTTGAAATCATCTCTTATGAAAATCAAAATGTCAATGTCTTAAATTAGGTGTGCTTAAGTAACGGGGTCCTTGGTTTAAAAATAAAAATGTGCCCCTCCCCCACCCCAACACATTTTCTCTTTAAAACTTTCAGGTATTTTTTCATGAGCTCACAATCACCCCTGTTTTTGGCTCCATTTCAGTTGATTTGCTGTTAATGTTGTCTTTAACTTTAAAATTTGAAAAAAAAAAATAATCTGTTTTAAATAAAATTTAGTAATAAATTCTTGTTCTACATACTATGTTTTTAATATTTGTTCTTGTATTTCTGCTGATTAATTCCACACTATTGGTTTTTTTCCATCATTGTATTTCAAAGTACCTTCTACTTTGATATCTCAAAATAAGAACATTGCAAATCATTGTATAAAACTACTGTATGTTTAAATATTTGCCCCAGTCGGATGATTTTCAGAGTGAATTGTTTCATTTTCCAATTATTTGCATTAACGATTAATTCTGTATAAAATATGCCAAGTATTTTAAAAAGGGTTGCATTTCCTCTTTATCTGTTGATTCTTGTATGCATTAAGTTTTCATGAGAGGTTGCACTGTTGATATAGCACTTGTTTTTAAATAAGTTGCACTGCCATTATATTAAGCTGTGATTATGTTGAAACTTTGTTTTGTAACTTTGGTTACGTAGTACAATTTGCGGTTCATGTATATATTTTTATTTTTAAATGCCTTTTGCTTTCAAAGCATTAGAAGGCAAATCTAGTCGACCAAATGGGTAATAATTGTTTTGTGTACTTGTAAGTTGTAACTTTACAAAAGATTTATTTAGTAATTTTCAGAGATTATAACTTATGCAAGTATTGTTTATGAAATATCTTTGTATCTTGTAAATAAACAAGTTACAACAATAGATTACAAACATTTTTTGTTGGATTTAATCAAATATATTTACTTTACTTTTGATCCATTCTGATTTTGCTTTTACTATCCTCAAAGTATTTTACATTTATATTTGGCTGAAACTTTTGTTTTATGTTTCTATAACAGAATTTTTCTTAAGAATGTTGTTAAACATATATATAGAGAGAGCAGTCCAAAGATCAACAAGTACTCTATATTTTTAGATATAACTTTTTGCAACCTATCTAATATGTAACTTCAGAATAAAAATTAAGCTTTTAAATTTCATATCATAATCAATTTTAAAAGATGTTATGTTTTAGTTGATAGTTATAAGTAATAATTTCAAAATTTTATAAGAATTTCATCAGTTTCAAAACTGAGCTTCAAAATTAGTTTGCTGTATTTCAAAATTGAAAAGTTGACAAATTCAGGGGTCAATTTAAAGAGAAATTATGTCCTTTAACAGAGGCTTCCAAAATTCAGAAAGTCAAAAACAGACCCTTCAGAAAAATCCAAAGAGCAAAAATGGACTCTTTGTGAAGCAAGCTTCAAAATTTATCGGAAATATTTCTAGCCTAAACTAATTTTTACAAAACTCCAAACATTTTTTTGCTAAAGAAAGCACCCTGTCAAAATAAAAACTAAATCGACCTTCGAAATCAGAAAATGGCCTTCATACAGAAGATTTAAAAAAAAAAAAAAAAAACATGGATCTGTCTAATATTTTTAAAAAGTCAATGTATAAATTTCACTAAAAATTGTCATAAAATTTGGTAAAAAATATACTATTAAAATTGAATTTTATCAAAATATTGGGCATCAACTCAATGTCAAATGGGGCTCTAAAGAAAGAGCCACTGCAGGTAACTAAATGGGCTAAAATTTTTACTTTCAAATATTTCTCCAAATTCCCATTAAAAATTTTTGACTATGTAAGGTATATTTTTATCAATATATCTAAAAACTTTTATAACAATAGGGAAAGCTTAATTAGCTTTTTTTTTTTTTTTTTTTGAAATAGAATCCTATTAAATTTATCAACTTATGTTATTTGTTTTTAAAGATTAAATTATATTTATTTATATTTTGTAAATGTTGTACATAAGCTACAAATTTGTGGCCTCATAGCTCATAGTGTACATACAATTAGATTGTACGAAAATTAATTTATGTGCAAATTGGTATGGAGAATGATTTTTGTGGTTTCGACTCTAATTAATATTCATGTCATAAAAATAAATGAAAAACCAATTGTATATGACTTTTTCTTTTGCTTATTCCCTGCCGCACAATGTGCTAGATTTTATGCTTTGCCTTAGGTACATAAACCACTGATTCCTCTTGGTCCCATAGTTTCCAATATTCCCAAGGTCATAGCTGATCTTCCTGAAGTTATAATTCCAAGATGAGCTGTGACCTTGACAATGTTGTCTCTTTTTGGGGAGTTCAATAAAAAGAATTTGTTATAGGAGAGGTCGTGAATTGGAATTCTATATGAAAGCAATCTAATTCAAAAAAAGAACCAAATACACTTTCCTATTACCCTGCCAAAAAGGTAAACATTGTCAAGGTCATAGCTCACCAATTTGGAGGAGCACTATATTACCGTGCTAAGCACAAAAGTGGTATCTGCAACTGAGCTGAAACTCTTTAAAAGTTTTTCACAACCATGTATTTGATTCAGATGACTCTTTCAGAATTTTTTATAAAATATTTCCCGTTTTCAAATGACCATATAATTATGTATTTAGGTAAAATACTTCTCAAAGAGCCACCTGGTGGAAATAACTCAATTTTAATTGCAAATACGACTTTTATGCTTATCACGGCAGCATTCTGCTTTTTACAAACCAACTATAGAACTAAGTATTACATTTGTGAGAATTTGAATTTCGACGGATTTGCACGTCTGTGTGTGACCAGTTATTTGATGCAGCTCTAGAGCAAAACGTGAAATTCGGTACACATGTGCCTTCATTAAAGGCCCATTAGATTTTGTCGCCAATTCCACCAATCGGCTCGGGCATGGGTGTACTCTCTCTCTCTTGTCCTTAGTATGAATGTGTTGTGAAAAGTTGCCTACCCGATAAACCGATCCCTAAGGCATGTGTGTACTTCACACCAAATTATAGAAGTGAAGCAGTGTCCTAAATTGCCAGTTTGGCTGGCACAAGAAAGCAGCAACAAGAGATACTCTAACTCCCCATTTTTGCGAAACAGTACAGCGAGTTTTGTAGTGAGTCATGATTGTATCGAGAATATATGATTGTAAATTTTCATCAGCAGAAACTTGCTCATCCACTTTTTTTCACCCATTTGCAAAATTATTGGAGCATTTAAAATTTAAACGTTGACATGAATTGAATTGTTTATTTCAGAAAGCACTTAAGCGACAAAAACTTGAAGTTCGAAAAAGTATTTTTACCGTCTACTAGGAGTTCAGTATTTTAAACTGAGAAATATCCACATTTAGATATATTTCTTTCAGAAAATATTGTTGTAATCGCGATTAAATAGTTTAATGTGTGTTAAATGTTTTCTTAAAATTAGAAATTTTGTGGCTTGGGTGGTTTTTGAAATAAAAGATTCAATTATTAATCATGTGGCTTAACTAAAGTGCAGATACTAAATTTACAAAAAAAAAATAAGTATTTGAAGCAAACAATTATAATTGAATTACAGCTATGGATTTAAAATGAGATCATAATGTGATGATTGTGATCAACTCTACAGTTACACATTTCATACTCTACTAGCTGAATCTGCGCAGAACTTCTGTTGTCTATTAAGGCTGCAGTCATAATGCAATTTTTATATCCCTGCATAGCCCCATCAAACAGTTTGCATTGTAGAAAGTAAAGTTTCTAGGTTATATATATATATATATATATATATTTGCGGATTGTAACTAAAATTCCCAATATTAGGTAAAATCTCTCACACATTTTACTTTGCCCATGAAAGTTGTGACTTTTGAATTATTACCTTCTTCCGTGTACTTTCAAAGAATGTAAATGATACGTCCTAAGCTTCTTTTTTGCTACAAGAAAAAAAAATCTACCTGAAAGTATTAGAAATTAGCGAACACTTCAAATAGTTTTGTTCAACAGCCTCGTTTTGGCTTTAAAAAAAAAATTGCAGCCATTTATGCTAAAAAATAATTGTCTGTTTTAAAAATAACCGGATAAATTCTATACATAACGATACTAGGGGTTCACAACTTGCAGCTTCTATGCAGGAACATGCAACCACAAGTCAATTAAAAGTTTTTTTTTTTTATTTCTTTGTGAAAATATTTTTAATTGCTTTTTATAGGGAAAAAACTTCTCCAGATACAATCTAATAACACGCACTAAATCAAAATGCTCCAAAAATTTTTTTAAAAAAGATTTAAAGACCTTGTAATGCCTGCTTTTTTATTAAAAAAAAAAATAGATTTGTACAGAAAATCTTCTTGAGTTCAAGGTAGGAAAATTGATGCTAAATAACCTTGAGTTATTAACTTATTTATTATCAAGACCTAATTTTATCTAGGCCCTTCAGCCTAAATTATTAGGTTTATCAGAATTTAAACCCATTAAGTTCAAACCTAAAAATCCATAATTCCAAAGGTGGAACTCAGGATCTAAGAGATAACTTAAAAACTTATTCTTTATACTGTGTATTGAGCGGAATTGAAAAGTTAGTAAATTATATCGTTATCAGAAGAGCAGACTCTGTGGGGTACGAATTGACGTGATCCCCGGTGGGGTCAAAAGCAGGGACCTCAGTGATGTGATGGTAGCCCAGTGCTTTGTCCCTGAGCCAAAAGGCCTTGTGACTCGATGCGCAAAGATGGGTTCTGTGCATGCCACAATTTCATTAAAAAATCTGATATGGACCCCACACTACTTCCTTTTATGTGTAAATTTCTTAGTAGTTGCCGTAAGTGTTACAAAAAGTGCTTGGAGTGAGCAATAACAATTCAAATATTTCCTCCCCTAATCTGCCACGAAACAGTGCAGAAAAATGTTTTACAGTGGTTAATTTTCTAAATATTGCTGATTGAAAAATCATTCAGTGAATTTTTTGCAAAATATCGCCAAGTTGAACCCAAATTCAAAAAATTTTCACCAAATTTGTCGCAACTTGGCGATGTGTTGCCAAGCTGGCGTCAAACACTTGGCGACATATCGCCAAGTGGTCGCGCCAATTCATATCACTTGAGTCTGTATTGAAATTAACTGATTTACCCCCAAAAAAGGGGTCCCTTGGGAACATTCGAATGCAACCACAAGAGGAGGTGCACAACTAGACCATCCTCAGAGCCTACATACCAAGCTAGAAGCTTCTATGGCATATAGTTTTTGAGTTAAGCGACGCATACAGACGTCACGAGAAACTCGTCGTAATTAACTCGGGGGTGGTTGAAAAGGATTTTTCGGCTGCTTATATCTTGGTAGGAACATATGTACGTGCTGACAGGTCGAAAAAACTACTGAACATTCATTCGGGAGTGAGCAAAATCAAAATTTAGACTCAAATTTGAGTGATTTTTTTTTCACAATCACAATACTTCCTTTACTACGTAAAAGGAAGTAAAAAGACAAGGAAAATTTGTTGCAGTTGAAATAATTTCTGACTTTCAAAATGATTGAAACATTTATAAGATGCAAAGCAATGGAAACTTCAAGTACAGATACAGTATATCTATTTTAATTTTCTAAATTAAATAAGTTTTACAGCCGAAATATATTAAGAGAAATGATTAAACAAATCATTACAATCTGCATTCAAACAAGCCAGTTTTAGTAGCTTATTTCTACAATTATTCTAATACCGGAAGGTCTACAATGCAGTGTTCACTAAAATTTATAAAATGAGTTACTCTACACGAGTTTAAGATGCGAAAAGGTTGAAACTTTAAACATTGTGAAATTATAAAATCACATGAACGGTATTGGCATGTTTCTAAAACTTTTGTTTTTGTATTTAATCTACAACTGAAAAAATTTTAAACTACCTCAATAATATTTATGAATTAGGACTGATTGACAAAAAAATTTTAAAAGTAAAAAAACTAGAGAAAACGGCTGTTAACTGTGCGTAAAGTGGCAGACTTTGCTAAAAGGGTGTCTTTTGCCAAAATTGAGAGACCGAACTGTATTGAAAAACTGACAGAGACTGAATTAAATTGAAAGAACTGTATTGATAACAATTTAATTTTATAACACCCAGGCCCGTCATTTAGGGGGGGGGGGGTCAATTGCCCCCCCCCCTAATTTTGCCCCCTGACTTTGAGAAATCAATGTATTTACATATAAGTGGGCGTGGTTTTTGTTGTTATCTGGTGAAATTGTATTGTGTTTTTACTCTTTGCCCCCCCCCCCCCTGGAAAAACTTGAAATGACGTCCTTGATAACACTGCTGTCAAAAATCATAAAATTCTTTTCAAATAGGGAAACATTTTGGCAGCCTTTAATATTATAACTTTCAATGTTCCATTTTCAGCCACAGGCCAAATTCATCGCTTTAGAACAGAATTTAGTAATATTTAGAATGCTATGAGTAACTATTGAAAATCTTCGAAAGCTAACATTAGATTTTTTAATTTCGAAGCAGTGGGAGCAGAATCTTAATTGCATTGTTTTTGGAGCAGATTCCACCCCCTATTACTTTTTAATGTAAATCACATGTAGGGAGCTTTTTTAGAAGAAAATAGCAGTTGAATCTGTACAAAGCAAAACATTAGGCTCTCCCCCAAATTAAAAGAATGCACTTTTGGCAGAATAGACCTAGTCTATGTATTTCATCTCTTGTTGAAAGCTAAATTCAAAATTAAGCCTTGACACTTGAAAGAAATAAATTTATAGTAGATAACATCTTTTTAATTTGAATTAAAAAAATTTAGAATTGAAATTCACATTAAAATAACAAGTTTTTTCAAATCGCCAATAATGAATTCATTAGGGAGGGGGGATGTTATGCCAATTAAGCCAGTATATCATTGAATTTAATAGCATCTCATACATGTTGGCTACAATTTATAATAAGAGTAAGTTAGATATTACCATGCTTGCTTGCTCTCTCAGATCGTGCATTGTTTTTTGTGCCTATTAAATTGGAGCAAAAAAGCAAAATGGCCTTGCTTCATTTTCGCATTTTGCGAAAAATGATCGCAGCGGATCCGCTGAAGATTTTCATCCCTGCTATTTGAATGGATTTAACCTTTTGGTACCGGGCGGTACACATGCTGCACCATAAGTCTTTTTTTTAAGAGGACGGGGTTGAGATTTCACTCGAACCCTGTGGAGCCGGGGATTTTTCCAAGGTTTCATACATCTGGTACGACAGTTTATACCTTCTCTTTTCAATGGAAAAGAAATCTGTGGTTCAACTGTCGTACAACCTGGGTCAAAAGAAAATTTTCTATATAAACAGCCCAGATCCAAAAGGTTAAGAGTGTAAAACTGCAATATGTAAATGACTCACACAATCACACACAAAAAAGTAAACTATTCAATAAGTGTGTTTTTTTTATTTTTAAAACAATAAAAATTTATTTTGGTGGCATAACACGTTGGACATTTCCACGAGGTCCAGCATCCTGAAATGTATTAAAAATCAATTTATTATAAAAAATATTATGTCAAATATAAAAACTTTGTAATCAATTAATACACAAGTACGGTCAATTCAAATTCATTAAGTAAGGGGACCAATTAATTTATGGATTTTAGAATTTTGCAGATTTACGGTTATTGATTTTATACAATTTGTAATAAGCATCACTATATTTTTCAGAAAACAAAGGATAAAGCATACTTTAGCAAGACTGACGACCTTTTCCCTACAGAAATTTAACTCTCCTAACCCTCTGCCACCATAAGTAGACAAGGTTAAATTACAACTTTTAAAATCTTTAAACACACCTTACATATGTATTTTAAACATCCATTTAACGTCCATTAAAAAGACTACATAAATAAGATTTCATTTATTTATTTTTAAAGAAATTGAATTCCCAATAATGTACAGCTAAGTACATAACGCAGGTTCAGTTTGGCATGTTTTTTAAACTATTTTTTTTTGTTAATTATGAACATAACATATGTAGTAGTTATCAGCTTTAATAGGATTTATTTTTTACTTTCTTTAGCAGTGCTCGTTGTAGGTCTCTACTAATGACTTTTCTTCAATACCAATATGAGACTGGTTTTTGTGCAATAATTTTAGATAAAATAGCAGAATAGATTTTTAAAACAATAGAATGGATAATAAAAACTGTACTAAATATGAAAGCTTCCTAATATTGAGACTAATTTCAGTGATTTTCAGGTCAACAGATTTAAAAGAGTTAACCATGTTTATAATATAAAATTAGTAGGTCATGCCTAAGCCTATACGGAGAACTTGAAAGAGGAACAATCAATTTAACTTAAGGACAATAACATTTGTAAAAATTTAGAAAAGAGAAACAAATTAAGAGATAAAATACTATAATACAGAACTGAAAACTCAATATCCTGAATTAGCAGCAGTTTTGCATAAAAAGAGGGGCGAGGGAGCATTGAATAAGAAAAATAAGTACACAATGAAAAATTCATGTTTAAATGAGGCAAATAAAAACAAATGAAAACTATTCAGCACAAAATTATTATAGTGTACATACAGGGTTGCCACAGGCTACTTAAATGCTACTTTCTTTGTCACAGAGCGAATTCGAAGACTTTTTGATGCAAAAAACTGGCTAAAAAGCAACCTTTTTTCGAGTGTTTTCACCCTCTTTGTTGCTTATTTAATATTTTTAAATCAATTTTTTAATTCCCATTTCATCATTTTTCTTTAAAAAATCCTTCTTTGCCTTTTATTATGGACCGATTTGCTCCATTGCTTTTAAACAGCACTCAGGATCTGTTTAAATGATGAAATAACCTGTTCTTGATTTTTTTTTTTTTTTTGTGAAAAGTGATTTCTCAAGAGCACTCAAGTTTTTGTTATCTGAACTCTTCAGATAAGGTATTGACTGAACTAGGAAACATGGAATCATCTGAAAATTCTCATTTTGCATTGTACTATTAATGCAGGTAATTCGTAAATACTTCCCCTCAAAGTTTTTTTTTCCCAAGCATGGGCCAAAATTTCAAGGATAGTGCCTTTATCATTAATATTGGTCATCATAGCTTAACTAAAATATAATTCTTAAATTATTTTATTTTAAAAATCTCATATATTTGTTATTTACATGCTTCTAGTTTCTTCTATATTGTGAAAAATACAATATTTTTAGATCATTTGTGAGAAATAAGACTTTTTCCCCTTTTCAACGTGTATTAAGCTTTGTTGAAATGCAAATAAATCTTAATTTTTTCATTTCTACAAGCTTAAAATCTTATTTTAAAATGTACAATTAACACTTCATGACCATTTTAAACACTATCATACGCTGCGTCAAGTTAGGATTGATTAGTCAAGTGCTGTATCTCCGGTTTTGCTTCAATTTGCTTTAAAAACACCTTTTAATGGATACCAAATATTTAAAAAACATATACGTACCGATATTGGCCTTTGGAACCTCGGGGGAGGAGCTCTATCTTTTCGACCTTCTTTAGATCTGTTTCTTACTATCTTAGAGTGAATAGCACAAGATACACAGTAATGAAGTTTTGCATACAATTTCGGCAATGCATAAGCTGGAACAAAAAAAGATCATTTACAAATGTATATTTAATTGAATGAAATAGTTACTTTTGTTGATTTTCAAAACTGGTAATGAAGAAATTTAAAAAGCTTCAAAACTTTTTCTTTAACCAGGCGTAGAAATAACAAATCTTTAAAGGAGAAATGTCTGTAACAGGGACGTCATTTCAAATTTTTCCAGAGGGGGGGGGGGCGCAAGGGTCCAAACAGAATGCGATTTCATCGGAAAACATAAAAAAACCACGCCCACTTATATGTAAGTACGTTGATTTCTCAAAGGGGGGGGGGGCTGAACCCCCTCTAAATGACGGGCATGGTCTGTAACTAATTATTTAGTAGAAGTTTATACAAAGGGTCAATCTGGATAGAAATTAGATTTGCTAACAAACTTATCACAAAATTCCAAGTCCAAAGAACTGAACCTTTACAAACCTTCGAAAAACCAAAAACTTGAAGTTAAAAATTAATACAGTGAAATCTGTGTATAACGATACTCCCGGGACCGAGAAAAAATATCGTTATAGACAGATTATCATTACAGACAGTTTGAGCAAGAGTAGATGGGAAGTTATCTGGGACCAAACCAAAATATCGTATTATACTTCATTCCACCCTAACTTGGCACTAGAGTACACACTATGGCACTAGAGAGACAAGTATTAATTGACTTTTTGGGAACATTGTTTACACTATTGCTCATTATCATTTTAAGTAATCCTTATGATTCTAATAATAAAATGTTTATGAATAAAAATACGAATACATACGTTTTAGAAAGATCGGGCGAAATAATTTTCTCAAGTGTAATTTCATTACTTAACATTTATTGATATTAAAAAAAATATATTAATGACTTTTTTGAGATAATAAAATTTTCGTTTTATTTTACAAAGTACCATAACGTGTAAAAAGCACTTATTTTTGCGATTCTTTAATTTCGCGAGCCGTAATAAGCGCAAAAATTTAAGCTTGGAAAAAAAAAAAGTGAACTTTCGGTTCTGTTTAAATATAAAATTCGCTAAATTTTCATTGACGAAAAACCGATATCCTCACAAATATTACGCCTCCCGATAAAAGCGCTTATGCAGTGTCTGCTATAGCATACCTGCCAACTTCTGAGAAAATCTTTAATCCAGAAGATTTTTAATGCAAAACAAAATCAAACAAGACACTTTTAAAACCTACTCTTATCATTTAATATAAAATTAGTTATGAATTTCATATAAATTGAAATTATAGGATTTAGTAAAAATTAAATTGGAATCATTTGCATTGGGATCAGTCTTAATGGATTCGTATTTAAATTTGTTACATGAAAACTTTTACATTTCTTTTATAAAGTTATGAAGCAAAATTTCAAAATTTTTTAATATAAGATTAGGCTCTCACAAAAAATATGCACTGGAGTATATTATTAAAACTTAATATCAAGAATATTATAACAAAAGAAAGTAAAAATTCTTAACAGTAACACAAAACATAACATGAATCTAATATTTGCTATTTCTTCACAAAGGCTGTAGTAGCTTGTTTAGCTTTTTTTAGAAAGTCAAGGCTAAAGTTATTTTTATAACCATTTTTTTGCTTGTGACATTTTACAATCAGAAGACTTTCCAATGTTTTTGTCGACATTGAAGCCGTGAACTTTGTTTTAGTTTTCTTTACGATACTGACTACCCTTTCGCATTCAGCATTGCTATGCGGAATGGTCACAATATCTTGCAAAACCCTTGAAATTTTATCAAATCTAAGTTGACCATTATAATCAGTAACAGTACTTAAATAGTTCAACTGTGCATCTATGGAATCACCTTTAATTGAACTATCTTCAACTTGCAATTCAGTGAATTGTTTCCTAAGACAATCGCACGCCTCACTTTCTGTTTCTCCTTCTCGAAGAGAACTAGATTAAACTAGTAAACAAACACTCTGCTCATTGTCGTTGCTATTTTGCTTCTGGAAAAACTTGTCAACAGACGCGCTTTCAGTAGCACATTTTCCGTTTGAAATATGTTTTTGGACTTCAACTGTGTTACAACATCATTTTCCCCCACCATAGCAAATCGTAAAACTGCAGCTGCAAATGCTGCGAAATGCATACTTCGGACCAGAATGTGATCGTATAATACAAGGGTAATTAATCACTTGTATATATTGTTGTATTTCTTTAAATGATTGTAAATAGCGTTTACTCATCTTATTAAACGAGCGAAACAGAAGCAACACAATCACACAGGGTTGCCAGAGAAAAAATTCCCTAAAAAAGTAGCAAAAGTAGCCAAAACTTATAAAAAAGTTGCAAAAAAAGCAGTCCCCAAAATAGAAAATGTTTCAAGAAAACAGTATTCATGATCAGATAAATGAAGTAAGAAATAAATAGTACAGCTGAAAATTTAATATTTGTAAAAAGTCTCCATCTGTTTTGCTGAGGAATTCAAACTGAATGTGCAATACAAAAAAAAAAAAACTTTTGCCAAAACTTATTAAAAAAGAGAGTGCCCCCCCATGACTACAGTTAATTCTATTCAACTATTTTGATGAGAATACAATGAAAAATATAAATAAAGCAAAATTATAAATAAAATACTGTCAGTAGCTGTAACGAGGATGCAACAAAGCAACATTATTAATGTAAAAAATTATGTGGTCTTTTGTTGCAAGAACTAGCTAAACATTAACTAGGACCTTGAAAGTACATCAGTACTTTTACCAGAAACTTGATACTAATTTGATTTTTTCCTCTGATTTCTTGACTACCCTTTTCAGTTCAGCTTTTTTTTTTTTTTTTTTGCTCACTTTCTTTTGTTTTACCATTTTTTAATTTACTTCCCTAACCTTAGCTACTTTTTTTGTATTTCACTCAGGCGTCAAACTGATATCAGTACTTTATGTGCTGATATGATTCGCAATCTAGATGAAGACCCGACCACCGGATACATAGTGAGGCACCGACCGCCTCCGGCGCATGCGCTGAGTGTGATGGGTCAGATCTAATTTCTAGAGCCGACCGATAAACTGTTTATCGGTGCCAACGAATAAGTAAAAAGATTGAAATAGGCGATGTGAACGATTGTTCAGTAAGAATAAAATTGATAGTGAAACGAAATACCCGATCTGCCATTGTACTTCAAACATAATGCAGTTATTCATGGCGACATATGGACGATGATGAAATACTCTATGTATTATTGTAATTCAACCAGAACTTAGTTATCCACATAAAGTTCGTGGCTTATGGCGACATATTGTTATGGGTCATATCAGCTCCGATGACCCAATGGCTAGAGCTGCTGCCATTTGTTTCGACACGTTTTAAACAAACCGTGCCCCCCTAATGGGGGGACATGGTGCAGGCTGTGCCATTGACATTTTAAGGAGAGATTTTCTCATTTAGAGGGGGGGGGGACACCAATGGTTTACAGGGTTCATACTCAAATTTGAAAATTAAAAGTAAGGAGTTTTGCAGGAGTTAATTTTAATTTTTAAGAGGTGTTTTTCAGTTGAAAGATGCATTTTTTAACAACATATTAAAACAAAATTTCACAAGTCTTGCATCATTCATTTTTGCCACGTTCTACTGCGGTCGCCATTTCGCGGTTCATTTAAAAACCACTGGGTTTATTAATTACTTTTCTGCGAGGACCTGTACGCTCATCGTTTAGCCACGCCCATTCGAAAATCTATTAAGTTTTATCCAAGTTAATTTAGGCGAACACCATTTTCCAAATTGATTGGTAATGCATACTAGGATTATAAATACCAAAGACAGGGTTCATACTCATTTTTGAAAATGAAAATTAAGGACTTTTTAAGGACTCCAAAATTTGTTTAAGGACTCATAAGAAAATATTTAAATAGCTTTAGGAACACAATTTTAAAGTACTTGACTTACGAGTACATTATGTTTTTAAAATGCAGAGAGATTCGCAATGGACTCTGATTCAAGTGATAACGAATGATTAAGAGCTTTTAAAATGACTTAACCTGACGTTATCAGGGGTCTGTCCAGGATTTTTCACAGGTTCCGTTTTTTGTGAAAAACTAAATAATTTTGTGAAAAATCAAATAATTTTGTGAAAATCAAACAATTTTGAAAAAAAAAAAAAAAAAATTGCAAAAAAAAAAATTTTTTTTTAATTAAAAAAAATAAAAACCAATTTCATTTATTTTCCTCGAAAAAAAGCACATTAAATATCAAAAATGCGAAAAGTCCGATTCCTGTAGTGGATGCAAAGAGATTGCAGTTTTCAAAGTGATCATTCAAGTGACATCAAAAGCATAAAAACGGAACATAAAATAATTTTTTTTGGTGAATTTTCTTCACAATTGCATTTGAAAGGTCTATAGTAAACGTATTATTAATGTCTGTTTCCACAATTAATGCAAAACTAAAATGGAGCGATCGTTTAACATTTAGACTAATAAAAGAACAGTTAATTTTGCTTTAAAAATTTTAAAATAATGATCTGAGCAAAAAATAACGCGAATTTTCATTTATTTGCCTCCTAATAAAGAGTAATTAGCTTGAAAAGTAAGTAAAATTCGAGTTTCATATCGGATGCAGAGATCGCTTTTTTCAAAATGAAAGCATCATAAATATAAAAACGATGTTTAATAATTTATTAAAGTCAAAAATTTTAGAGCTGCATTTCATCAGGTTTATATGATGAATGTCATTAATAATCACCGACATATTCGCCAAAAATTCGGAGGAAAAAATACGGTAGGGAAACAATATTAGAAGACGCAAAAATACAATAATTCCTGAATATAACTAAAACACCACCCTTGTAAGCATTAAAAAATAAATAAATAAATGAAATTAAAAAAAAAAAAAACAGATAATTTTCTGCCAAAATAAGGTCAAAACATCGCACCATAGACGTCAGATGGAGATAATTTTAATTTTAAATAGTAGCTGATCGCTCTACCCAGAAGCAATCCCATTTTTTCTCCAACCCTAGCTATCTGTTTGCAGTTCTAAGTTCATTCCGCTGATAATTGCTATTATTATTATTTTCTTTATGTTTAAGTTCATAGCAGGGAGTAAAATCCTTACTCTGCACTTCCAGAGAAATCTATAACAGCAACATCACAGCAAGCCACTTTGATTTGCATATGATAAAATAAACAAGCAGAACCATTAAAGCAAAACTACCTTTTTTAAGTTGTTAATTTCTTTAAAAGAAACCAACAAAAAGTGCTACATTTTACACTTAAGATTTTTTGCTTGCCCGAGCATTGCAGGACCAGGCAAGAAGTGCCGACTTTTTTTTTTCTTTTTTTCGCATGGCGGATAAACGATTCCCTTCTTTAACTTGAGAAAAGGCCCAAAAGTTATGGGCTTTTACACAGAAATATGCTATGCATTATTTTGATTTCAGATTTGCTTTTTGAATGAATCATGTGTGAAATGTACGTTTGTTTGATTAGCATTTTGTGAAGGGTCCGTTTTGCTTGATCGTATTTTTGTGAAGGGTCCGTTAACGGACCCGAATTTCCTCTGGCCAGACCCCTGGTTATACTTACTGATGATAACCTCTACAAATGACTACCCCTTACAATGCTGCCAGGTTAGGTTTATCTCATGAACAATTTGATACAATTATATACTAGGATGGGGCGAAAATGATTTTAAAAATTTCGATGATGGGTATTGCGGAAAAAATGCAAATGAGGAAGCAAAGTACACATAAAAGATTTGAAATTTTTTGATCTGCCTCAATTGGATTGAAGTTTGGAAACTTCAGTTTTTTCCCGAGACTTTTAGCAAATTATTAAAAAAAAATTCTATTTTCGATAACGGGTAAGATGGAAAAGGTTCCTTTGGGGACATAAATATTCCATAAAAAAATTTGAGGTCTGTTGTATAACTCCTTCCTTTTCCACAAATGCCTAAAAGATTTGGCAATTTCCTGTTTTTTTCTATGTTTTAAATTAAACTTTGTCAAAATGTTAAAATACTGTGCTCGCCGCACTTATCAGAAACAACTACATTGTTTGTCACATACAATACATCTTTAAATGTTAGGAGCTAAAATTTTTTTAAATAATTTCCTAAACATCTCAAAAAATTGCAATTTTTAGGTTATCAATAAGTTATTGTAATTATATCACTGTCACTTTCAGTAGTTTTCTTTAATTTTAGTTATACAATTTGCTGTGAAGTATGTGTTGAGTATTAGCATTGTTAAGAAAGAAGAAAAACACGTGAATAATAATAAAAAAAAATGAAATAAAATAAAGCAGCCTTTGGTAGCTAAGTTTAAATAATTTCCAATTGTCAAAAATATTAAAATACTGTCAAGATACAAAAGGACTAAAATCTTAACGCATGAAATAATTTTTTGACTATAGATCAGTTTTTTTAATAAATTTATTTATTAATAATAAAAATTTAAAAAAACACAGTAAATTAATTTAAGATAGTAATATGTTAAAATAACTTCCAACCATCAAAAATATTAAAACACTGAGAAGATGTTAAAGGATTGAAATGTTGAACAAAAGAAACGATTTTACGAGAATCGCGGGTAGAATGTAAGCATGTAAAATGGGGAGATTTTTTTTTTTATAAATTATTGAAATAATTAAATGTGATAACCTAAGGTAGCATATGTTAATGTAACCTAAAATTTTCGCAAATATTAAAATATTTGCACGATGTAAAAGAATTGCTGTCTCAATCACGCCAGGGGTCAATCTAGAGAGAAATTAGGTCCGTTAAAGGACCCTTCACAAAATTCAGGCACTCAAAAAAGGACCCTTCACAAAATCCAATCACTCAAAAAAGGACCCTTCACAAAATTCAGAAACTCAAAAACGGATTATTCACAAAATTCAGTCACTCAAAAATGGACCTTTCACAAAAATTTCCACTCAAAACCGACTCTTCACAGAAATCCGAGTTTACGGAACCATAGGGAATATTTTTTGCCGTAACTATTTTACACAAAATTAGGAATTAGTTTTCATAAAATTCTGAACTATTTTTCACAAAATTCCAAAAACAGGACCTTGGTCAAATATCCTGGATTGACCCCTGCACGCAAACCAGTTTTCCGCGAAGTACGCGCTCAGTTCCCATATATGACGAAGTTTAGGCTTCTCTCGCATATTAAAGCATGTAATGATGAATTTTAAAGAGCCAGCTTTTAACACGTGGAGGAAAAACCAAGAAAAAAAAAACTTGAAACAGCCTTTTTAAAATTAAGGAAAATTTTCGAAAATTAAGGACTTTTTGAGGGTTTTTTAGGGACCTTAATTTTGTCTAATAAAATTAAGAGTTTCTTAAGGGTTGTTTAAGGAAGTACAAACCCTGCAAAGAGATGTTTCATGAACATTTAAATAAAATTAATTTTCTTTATTTGTACTTTGGCATACCTGCCAACATGTCTACTTAGAAAATCTTACAATTTTCCCTACGCAACCGTGCTAAGATAATAGCCTATTTCTTGATGAAAATCAGACATTAAATAAGTTATTGTAATTATATCACTGACACTTTTCAGCAGTTATCTTTTATTATAATTAACATTTTAACTTACACTATACGGCCAAAACGTACAAGTTGGCAGGTATGACTTTGGTATTTCATTCACAGACATGTAAATTTGGGAACTTAAAGATGCTTACATACTCACAACTTGACCAAGTGTTTTAAATTTCTGTAATTAATTTTTTTTGTATTAAGTAAATGTAAGAGTTAAAATAATTAGTAAAAAAAAATTATTAAGAATAAGTATTAAATGATTTTAAAGCACAAAAACTAACCTGGATACAGGGTTATAGTTTTTAA
This sequence comes from Uloborus plumipes, assembly GCA_038373865.1. Lineage (NCBI taxonomy): Eukaryota > Metazoa > Arthropoda > Arachnida > Araneae > Uloboridae > Uloborus > Uloborus plumipes. The sequence goes on from JAXGGA010012586.1 coordinate 37,076, forward strand.
ATGATTTTTGCATAATGTATCAAACTGTTTTTCAAAGTTTGGCTCTTGTCCACAAAAATCCAGCTATCGGATAGGGGAGAAGGGAGAAAAGAAGATATTGTTAACCATTTGCAAAAGGATTTCATCCCATATTATAGTCTGAAGTTATGAAGGCAAAAACATGTTTTACCTGCTCGACATTTTTTTTTTTTTTTTTGCAACTAAAATGAATTCCAGTGGAGGAGGCAAAAGAAACTTTGCTAACTCCATTGCGGATCCAAACAGACATTTCTTATTATAATTTAAATACTGTCAATATCGATTGGAAGAACTCATGAAATTCTGGATTCAGTAGAGGATAAGATTTTGCTGAAAAATCTTTAATGCGCACATAGTAATAATTGATGCATCATTATTTTAATTTATCTACTTTTATCTCAATGTTTTATGTTTACAATTACTCGTGATATTTCTACATAAATTTGTATTAGTTCTTTTGTGCTATTCTATTAAAAAATTTTAAGTATTTAAAAGGATGTTTCATTTCATACATAGTTCAAAAATTTAATTCTTTTTTTTTTACGCCCATTTTGTGTTTTTTTTTATTTTGGCTACCATTTTCTGCGGTTTTAGTAGCCATTGGCTACCAATTGAGAATTTGAGTTTTTAGGTATAGCCCCTGGTTCCATTTAGTGTAACAGGGAAAAAAAACATGAAAATTAAAGAAAAAAAATAATCCAAATTATACAATTAAAAAAAAAAAGTTCCATGAAACCTCACTATATGCAAAAGCAATCGTGATATATGACATAATCAGTTCAAAAAACTATAAAATCCATATGCGTATTTCAGTTTTAAGGGGGGTGGCCCACTTACCCGAACCAACCCTATTTAAAAACATGAAGCAAGTAAAGTTAAACATTTTCCCCTCCAGTTCATTGCGATTAATTTAATACTCACTTTCATACACACTTGCATCTGTAATATCTCTGACAGCTGCAGCTTCAACTATGTTGCGGATCACAAATTTTTTAATTGCTTTATCTTTAGGTACACAACGGGCACAATTTGTACAACGTACAGGCTTTACGTGGCCTCTTCCATGCTTACTACGGCCATTGGTCCTTGGTTCGAAAATAAAACATATATAAAAATG
>JAXGGA010012587.1:0-38201 GCA_038373865.1 Uloborus plumipes
TCATTTTTGAATGCTAACATTATTGAATAGGACCTCCGCCTTTTCGTGAAATGCCACTTAAGTAAACTCATGTTTTGCACAAGGATAAAATTGCATGTCGTAGTTTATTCAAATTTTATTCAAACAAAATTACATTATAAAAATTTCAAGTATTTTTTATTAAATCCTCATACTTTCAACAACATATCTGTGAATCTTTAGAGATATTGAAAGATTTATGCACCCGTCATAATTTACTGAAGAGATACTTATACATGCAGATTAGGCTTAGCGGTTGACAGAAAATGCAATTTTTTGAAAAGTTTGACGGCCTATAAAACAAAAACCAGATCACATATGGACAAAAGAGTTCATATGGTTACTTACCACCATAAAAATAATAAATGCACCAAATTTTATCAAAATCCGAGGACATGGGTTACATGGCCGGGTGAACTGACGTGGAATGACCCGTTCGCCAAGCGACTCGTGAGACAGTGGTGTGTCTATCACATTTTGACCCGTTGCTAATGGAAAGTTATACTCGTAGAGTTGTACACACTCTTAATGAAGGTGATCACCGGATAATTGAATTTTGTGGGTGGTTTCGTGCAAAATTCGCATAGAACGATCAACTCCTATGCACCACTGCGATCTCTGCGTTGGACGCCGAAGATTTTCTTCCTCTTTGGAGGCCAGGAGCACCCCAATGGGAGCTCACTGTGGCCTCCAATAATGTCCGTATTCGGCAAATTTTGTTTACGATTCGGCAATTTGAAGAAAATATTGCAACATTGAGATTATTTGTTCTTTTTAGTTTTTAGAATTGTTTTTTAAAAGATGCCTAATGTTTTTTCTCACTAAATGTTACGCATGTACGACATGTGTGCATGCTTGCATTCTATCATTCGGTAAAATTGGAACTTCATTCGGCAAATTGATAATTTTCCCCCTCCCAAAAGTTTTAGTTCGGCGAGCACCTGGTGAAGGTGTGTCAAAAACAATGCTTAGAGCTCAAAACTTAGTAATAGTCAATGAGTTGAGAGCAGCCATTGAATGTGCAAATATACAAATCGAATGTTCTGAAATGCCATTCCACCGTCACGTGTGGACAATCAGACTCAATAATTCCACCAACATTTTGTTACACATCTGAATGTTTTACTAAACAGGTGCAAACCCAATTTTTAATGGTTTGCATTTGATACAAAGATACTCCTGACGCAGTTCAATTTTTATTGTTATTTTTTTCCCCCAAAATTAATTTATTTGTATGCATCACGTGCGGAACATCCAAAGTCAACCTCGTGCAAATGTGCTATATGAATTCGTTTATCATTTTCCACTTTTAATTAAACGATGACAGGGCAAATTGTAAATTTTTAAAGCTAAGATTCCACTGAAAATGAAACATCTCAATTGTTGAGAAATAGTAATTTAAACTGTTGAAGAAAAAATATGTGTAAAAAAGTTACGTGTTACTATTTCGCGAAAAGTAGCCATTTTCTTCCGCTAGGGACGGTTCATATAGTTCATAAAAAAGTAATCGGTAATGACGAACATGTGTGATTTCTTAAGCAACAAAATTTTGTCAATTACCCATCTGAATTATTATTTTAAATGAAATATATGAAGCGTGACCGTGCGGGACAAAATTACCATTTTCCGTGGAGTGGCCCCGAAACGTTTTGGATTTCCTTGTTTATTGTTATCAGGTTTAGCCACAATCGCCAGCGGTTTGAACGTTTATTAAACACCTGGTTTCCACATCAGTTCGCTTTATTTTTTTATTTCATACATTTCTGTATCATAATAATTGCTATCATTTTTAGAAGGTATATATTTTTGGGGACACCCTGTATTTTGTGTTTCATTCCATGATGTACTAATTAAACTGTATTTCGTTTAGAGATCCATTTCAAAAAGATGTCCAGATGCCAAAATCATCGGAAAGTTCAGTGGAAGGAGTGGTGCCGCTGTTGCAAAATATAGTCGAAAATCGAAAATTGCATGATTCCGACGTAAAAGAATTTATATTTAAGAAACTTTGAGTCAATCTGGGAAAATGCTTGACAAAGAACTAATATTGATGAGATTTGTATAGTAATAATTTAATCGACGTCTTTTTGAATATTAATGTGCAAATTAACTGTACCTTTTGTGTGGTAAATAAAGTGTTTTGTAACTTTTTTAAAATTATTCAAGTAGTTTTTTATGTTGAATATTACCTTAAGTACGAGAATGTAGGGCAAAGTGAAATAGCGGGGCAAAGTGTTAAATCACGTACAAAATTCTTAATTTATTAATTTATTTACATTCTTTATTTTATTAATTAGCTTATTTATTCATTTATTCACTTATTTTCTTATTCTCTACTTTATTCACTCATTTCTTTTTCTGATATAATTAATTAATTCACTTATTTGTTTATTTATTTATTTATTAACTTTTTTTTCATTCAAAATGTGTCTATTTGTTTATTTGGGCTTTCTCCTGATGAAAATTACTGCTAATTATCAAATAGAAAATGTTTCGTTACAAAATATTGTATTTTTCACTTTGCCCCATGATTTTTGAGGTGAAAAATTTCCACATTATTTTGAAGGTGCAAAATAACTACCAAAAATGAAAAATAACATTTCCACAATAGTTGTACTACAAAACTCATTAGTCCTTCTTTATGTACAATAATTTTCAGAACAAATGTCTAATTTGTTCATTTTGAAACAGATATATTATCTTAACTATTTCTTTTTGCCCCACATTCCCGTACTTATTCCATTTTAAATTCCAGTAATTAAAAAGGTTTTGCTTCTAAATAAAAATGACTATGCGTCAATATAAACACAACTATATTTTTACGCGTAAGTATTGTTTATGTATAGTGTATGATTCTATACTAAATTACTGAAAAAAAAAGAAAGAAAGAAAAATCAAAACGCTTTTGACACCATTCATGCTGATTCTTATGTGAAATGGTCGCCTGGATCCAGATATGTGATCAGTTTCCTCCCCCCTCCCCTTGCCACCCATGTTACGTAAATGTGTTTCCTAAATATGTATGTGCAGTTTCCTTATTATAATAATGTATTCTGTAGTAATAACAAACTGTTTTTTTCAAAATATCAATGACGAAAGATTAAGCATATCTTTGTACACGCTAATCAAAGGGTTTTTGTTCCCTTCTTTAGATGTGAAATACAAAAGAGATCTGAATGTTTTTGCTATCTACCGATTTCCCAAATCCTCCTCAATTAATGGATAAATGGTTTATTCTGAGAGTTGCAATACATGTAATTTTGTAGCAAACTTTGTGTATTTATAATAATTATCTTATTCTTAAGTCAAATTAAAATAAGTATATAAAAATGCTAATAATTTATTTTAATGCTAATTTTTCTGCTAAATGCTAAATGTAACTTTTTAATTCTAAATCTTGCATTAAAAATGTTAAATTTGTAGCTCCGCTTTTGATGGTGTCTGCAGCCTATTTCTAAAGTATTGAAAATAATTCTTTTTGCACGAGTCTGTTGAAGTTCAAAGTAGTAAAATACAGTTCAGAATGAAAAATGACGTAATTAAAAAAAAAGAAAGAAAGAAAAAACGCACAACCTCTGACGTAGACCTTACTGCACTTATTTTTTAGCATGTGCATGCAATGTCTCATTGCTATTCGGATTTATTAGTTTTCTTCGCCTAGTGACAATTTGCACTCGTAGACGTTTTAATCGTGAGAATTACCCAGTGTGGGTGTGTAAGCTCAAATAAGACAGAGGATCCATCCAGGTTTGTAAGGTGATCGCTCTGGCGTTCGTCGGTGTTGTGACGTTTTGCTGCTGCTTCTGCCTCACCCTGAGTCTTGGCGATAAGGGTGTTGAAAAATAGACAAATTTTAACTCCTGTATAAAATAAAAATCAAGAATGATTTTGCTCGATGATGCATATATTCGACGGACAGATAGGATCACTCAGTTAAAACCGGTGATTTTATAATTTAAGGCGAATGAGTTATTTTTAATTAATTTTCAAAGATTGCAAGTATCCTCGTAGACTCTAATGCTAAAAGCGATAACTAAGCCTAAGGAGGGGACAGTTGGCAAGATTTCTGGGTTACCCTGCTACCCGTACAGATTGGAGGCTATCAGCTATCTGGTAACCTTATGCATTTCTATGTAAACTGGTGAAGTCGGCTGCATGCTTGAACATTTCGAGATTTTTTGGAGCACACGAAAGATTAAAGACCAATTTTTAAGAAACTGATGCAGAAAGCCAAATATGCCTGAAGCCTCAGTGCTTTAATGCAGCACCAGTAACTGATGTGGCCTCAACAGCAGATTCTACGACAAAATTTCTACAAAACGTAAATGGTGAGTAAATTTTAGATTTGTTCTCAATTTTATGTGGTAATAAGTGCTGAGTTAGGACCAAGCTCCACATTGACGTAAAGCAGAAAAATAAAGCAAAAACGTAAAATGGGTTAAATAGTTTTCCTATGGAAGTACCCGGATTTTCGGTTTCTGCCTTCGGTTGTGGTCGCGTTTTCACCTGATGTGGACCACGGCCCTTACAGCTGATATATGAAAAAATATATAATGCTTAATTGCCTTACAGCAGGCTATACAAGCAGTCGAGAGTTTTAAAACACCACATTGGATAAAAAATATATTGCATTTCATGGAAATTTTGAATACATTTCAAAATACACTAAATGTCAGAAATCTATAACGTCAAAAATTGTTGAAAATTTTTCAGCTGATTAATCTTGTTTTTGACCCTGTTCAGAAGCGCCCCGATGGGAAGTCACGGGAGGTCACTGTGACCTCCCAATAATTTCCGTATTCGGCACATTTTACTGACGATTCGGCAATTTGAAGACAATATTACAAATTGGGATTATTTGTTCTTTTTAGTTTTAAGAATTGTTTTAAAAGATGTTTTTTCTCACTAAATGTTATGCATGTACAACATGTGTGCATGCTGGTATTTTATAATTCGGTAAAATTGGAACTTCGCTCGGCAAATTGTCTAATTTTCCCCCTCCCAAAAATTTTAGTTCGGGGCGCCCCTGACCCTGTTTCAAATTTCAAGGCACTAATCATGTGCCTTGATGTTTTCTATTTTATTTTGAAAAGGAATTAAGTAGTAGGGGAATGTGGAGCAAAGTGAAATAGTTAAGATGACGCACCTATTTCAAAATGGACAAATTAGACATTTGCTCCAAAAATCAGTGTACATTAGGGTGATCACAAGGCACATGAGGGGAAAAAATGTCGTCTAATATTTTGCGGCACCCCCCTAAAATGTGCCAATACGCTAGAAATTGAGTTGGACATAGACATGAGCAGGGCTGCCCACAGGGGGGGGGATTATGGCGCAAGTTGCGCCATCAAAATTTGGGGGGGGGATTTTTTAAAACTAATTTTTTTATTTATTTATTTAAATTATTTTTTTAATTTAAATTATTTACTGATTTGTTTTAAATAAAAAATATTCAGGAATTTATTTTTTTAATTTAAATTATTTCTTTTATTACTTTATTATTATTTATTTATTGTGTGTGTGTGTGCTTTGAATGTCTGGAAGAGAAAAAAAGCGATTCTATTCTGCGCATAATTAGTACTTCTAAAAAATTAATAATAAATAAAAAATAATAATTATAATTTAAAAAAATAGATAGATAATGCTTAAAAAAATAATTAAATAATATTTTAAAAAGCAAATAAAATAAAAAGAGGGGTAAAAATAAAAAATAAGAAGCACAGGAGGTTGTGAAAAATTTTGGGGGAGGGGGCGATTTGTGCCATTGAGCTTGGAGGGGATGAGCACCACTGGACATGAGTGTTTTACTTCATCCCATTTTGCGTGTTTGCTTCTTGCTTCGGTGTTTTCAGTGAGCTTTTTTTTCCTCGCAAGGTGTCTTCCAAACGCTTCTTTGAAATAAAAAAAAAATAGGAAGGAATTTGGCACGGAGTTCTGCAGACGAACAAAATGCGAGTTCATCAAACGGCGCTCGTGAGTCACCGCAATCGCAAATGGAACTAACTAACTCGCATGGCATGAAATCGAAGCCAAAACTAGCCCAGGAAGATGTAAACAGATGTTACAAAAGAAACGGATGATTCATAAAACGAATTTCCGGAAATTTGCCAAGATTCCTTCCCCTGAAAGTGGTTTTCTGCTGTTGACATTCAAACACTCGGCAGGCAAGCAAACAGAATAGCTCCGCTCCGACGACTGTGAGCTGGCAGGTATTTGCTCAAATATGTGAGTGAATGATGATCGGCTCGAAAACATTGATGAATCAGCGCTCTCATTTTGAAATGAATTCGCAATTTTTATTTATTGTACCCTGAAAATTTTAAATGAGTGCGCACTTTTATCTCTGAGTCTTTTATCATTTTTATATACGAGTAAGATTGAGTGCGTGCAACATGTGTCAAGGTATCGAAAAAGGGAATTTCTGTGTCGACATGGTGATTTTTTAAAAAGGAAAACGAAGAATGAAATTTGAATAAGGTTACTACCAAACAAAAAATGGTGTTGTTAAGTTAGGGAGGTCTTTTTTCTTCTATTTTTATGCTTAAAATTTTAGTTATTTTGGGGCAAAGAAAACTGACACTTTTTAAGTTGCGAAAACATTCCTTCGTCTGAAAAGAATTTCTATCGTATCCCTGGGGCATAGACTAGTACTTTTAGCATTAAAACAGCAATAACAATATAGGCAGATATATTTCAACGCGTCACATTGAAAATTGAAAATGCTGCTCAAAAATTTAATCATGTACTAAGAGCACCACTGCATAAAGTTTTTCTATTTTTTTTCCTCGATCAGGTGGAACAGATCTATTACAGTGGACGCCGGTTAATTAAATCATCTTCTTTAATGAATCAAATTGTTAAAAACAGAACAATATCCAGCTTTGTTGAATCAAAACTTTAGAACAAGCGTGATTCATATAAGCGGCGGCTATTGTATCTTAACGTTTTCTTACTAGCTTTCGTTTCTTTTGTGTGTGCGTGTGGGTCTAGGTTTTTATTTTTCCAATGTTAAGAGTTCATATTACAAGCGATGAATCAAACAAGTTTAGAGATGATGAGAAAAATCACCGTCTCTACCAAGCATCAACTTCAAGCATTTCTCTGTCAAGAGCTTTTTTTTTTTCTTTTTCCCTCTAATATCTTATTATTAGTTATTTAGGGTATGTTTGAGACCAGTGGTCGGAAGTAGCGCGCTAAAAGTAGCGAAACTACTGTAGTAGCTTCTTTTGTTAGTAGTTTGTAGTGCAGCACACTACTTTTGAAAATAAGTAGAGCAGTGAGTAGCGTGATACGAAAAAAAAAATAGTTTGTAGCGTCTTCTATAAACGAGTTTTAAATTACTACGTTTTTGTCATTTTTAAAATTATTAAAAATTTGAAGTTTGTATTCCTTCATCCTTTTAAAATTGAAGTCTTTCTTACAGCGAATATTCGTAAAAATTATTTTAAAAATCTTAAAATTAAATTGGAGCAAAAAGGAAAAAAAAAAGCTGACTAGACAATTCTTAGTAATATTTATTGTTCAAATGAACTTATTTATTAATCTACCTACTTGTCGAATTTTTTCGGTCAATCCTTAAACGGTGTATGCTTCTTATTTATTTTTTAAAAAGTAGCGAAGTATCGACTACATTTCAAAAAAATAGTTTGTAATTGCTACATTAAAAAAAAAGAATTTGTAGATGTAGTTAACGATATTTGTAACAAAGTAGTTGCAGTTCGCTGCGAAAGAAATGTAGTTTTTCCAACCACTGTTTGAGACAGTCCGAATAACTTTGCGCCGCCTCATATTTTTTGGTTTAAAAAAACCCAAAAACTTCACTGATGCATTATGCTGCTGAGGATATAAAATAAGATTTCTACTCTTTATAATTTTAAAATATACTACACTCTAAAAAATATTAAGTGGGACAGGGACTAAGTTATCAGAACTGGCTCCAACATACCCAGAACATGCCCCGCGCGCAACAAATACTGTTTTTTTTTTTCATTAAAATAAGATCATTTCCAATTAATCTTTTCTGTGGGAGTGTAATGTCGTAAATAGAAATCGAGCAGCAGGTATGTGGCTGGCTGTTTCTCTTTTTTTATATTTAGTAAAACTACGATTAATCGAAGTGATCGGGATGACATTTGATATCGAATATTTTGGATGAGAGAAAGTATTTAAAAATGACTGCTGGGAAACAAACACTCCATTAGTAAACTTTCATCTTTATTGTGATATTAATATTGCAGTAGACTTAGTTTTGCTTTTTAAATTTAAATTCGTTTCATAATAATAACTTACTCAAATATTTGTTAGCTTTCGAATTTAATATTTTAAAAAATTGAATCACTGTCAGTTCAAACTCTTCAGGCCATTCCTCGAAAAAGCGCCATTTTGTCCCGCACGTGGCAACTCATATTTCATTAAAAAGTAATTTTACCAAGTAATTAACAAAATACCTTGCCCACGAAATCATATAGGGTAAGTGCTCCAGTAGTCGGCCACAATGATATAAAACTCCTCATAAATAGTAAATTTTTAATTCAAAACCAGACATGACGCATTCACACATTCATGTACCTGTCCTCAATCATCAACCAGTGGCAGTTAAGTTTTGGTTACTTTTTTTGAATTAGTAATGAGTCATTTCATTTTGATTGGTGTGCCCGTCATCCAAGATTGCGATTCTGCTTATTTTTCAGCTAAGATGATTCTGTGGCCGACTACTGGATCATTTACTAGTGTTGACAACAGCTTGGATTTTACCAATTTATTTTTATTTTTTTTTTTAATTTCTGAAACAAGTAGGTGATTCACTATCAGAAAGGTTCATTCTAAAGTTTTACCTTGTTTTTGTTGCTGTATTGATAGCTGAAAGTTCTAGGTTAGCCAAGATCAACAAAAGATCTCTTAAATGGCCGACTACTGGAGCACTTACCCTATACGTTTGATTTCTTAAGCAACAAAATTTTATTCATTACCCTTTTAAATTGCTTTTATTGACATGATATTTACAGATGCCGTGCGCGGGCGAAATGTAAGTTTCTCTGTGAAGTGAGACATTTAATACAATAAAATAGGAAAAATAAAGAGATATTAACTCTAAGAAGAGTAGTAATTAAATAGAAAATCCCTTTTAGTTCACAACGAGGCAAGGGCCGGATCCAGAACTTGTTCAAGGGACTGACTTTTATTACTTACTTTTCACTATGCATGCTGGTTTGTAAATATTGATCACATTAGTTTCGGACTTCAATTTCGAAACATTTCCGAGGGAAAGCCTAAACTTCTTTCCTTCAACATCATTATAACTCATCTAAAATTCAACACCATTATAACTCGTCTAAAATTAAGTTTTTTGAGCTTCAATGTTGAAAATTTACTGGGTGAGAGTCCCTCAAAAGAGGGGCGATCGCCCCTCCCTTGTACCCGCCCCTGCAACGAGGGTTCCAGTTAAAAGAGATTTGGATAAACCGAGTTCTACTCTGTCTAGAAAAACATTATAAAACATTCACCACAATGGTCAGATAATTAATAAGTCAAACACTATTCACTGGAAAAGCACTTTATTATAAAATAAATATTCAGCAGCTATTATATCAATAGAAAGGCTAATTCCACGATATTCGTCACACATACAGTGAAGTAGGCACCGTACACTTTGATTCTAAAATGCTATGGTCCCCTACACGTGAAGGCAGTTGATCCAATACATGAGGCACTTTGGTTTTGACTAGATTCGGAAAGCATAGGATCAAGTTTCATACCGTTATTACAATCTACAGAGCGATTACAAAAGAAATACTGCAAGAGTACAGATTTACAAAAGTACAATTGATTGATTTGTGTGTAAATAGAGATGGGGTATGAAAATAGTCACTTAAAACATACGATTATATACAAGGCACATTGCGACATGGAACGAGTTACAATATTTTTCATTATTTGGCAGAAAATTATAAGCACATGAAGACATTGCAAAGAATAATATTTCTTGAACTCTATTTCGAGAACTTGCATGTTTTTAACAAAACCTTAGTATTGAATTTTGAAGTCCAGTTAAAAGAAGCTTTCTCCCAATATGGCTCAAAAACTAATATTTCTAAGATTTTTTTTTTTTCTACTACAGCTACTTGTATATCCATATCAAAAGCACTGCAATTTTCCGATTTTTGGCTTAGGAACTTATTTTTTAATAAAATGTGAACATAATTTGACTTACTTACATATAGCTTCAAAACGTTTTATGAAAATGTAAGACATTAATTTCAAATACAAACACAAAACACTGACAAAAATCCACGCTTATAAGTGAAGAGTGTAAAAGGTTTTAGAACAACTTAGACTTTATCTTCAAAAGTTAAAAATGATAAACATTAGTGAGATTTGGGCAACGACTGGGGGGAGGAGGGTAATAATATTGGAAATACTTTCAGATTTTAGAATATATTGGTGTCTTATTTTATATATGAATAAAACACAATCATACAACTTTTTTTTGACTGTGGGAACTTCCTCTATAGACATATCTTCCACTATAGATAGTTATGTGTCATACATAAGAGTAAAAAAAAGTTCGTAAAGTTCCTAATAAAACTTTTTGTCAAAATAATTTCCCATGACGTCCGGAATAGCATGTATCGCCGATACTATAATTAGTACCATTGCAAAATACGTAAAAAAGCACATCTACGTTTTAACATAACACTATTACTAAATTCATGTTCACTTTAAAAACTTGAGATTTAGTAATGTTGATGAAATTGTATGTGTAATTACAAAGCCATTGCATAAATAAGTCAACACAAAAAACTAAAACTTTTCAAATTCATTCATAGAAATACAATTAAATAAATATTGCAAACATCGATAGATTTCTAAAAACCAACTACTATCTCAATTTAAATAAATAGGTTATATTACAAACCATATCATACATTCGCATTTGATTTCAGAGAAAAACGAAGCAAAATTACAAAACATAAATAACATACATACATTAATTTTTAAGCACACAAAATAAGTGATAGAGAGATCAAGAATATTATTCAGTGAAACTTATGTGCACAGTTATTGAACACATCTGGTGAAATTACTGATACAAAAATACATCTCTAATATACCCACACTGCAATAGATATTTCCATTTGTAATTATAGAATTCTTATGTACCATGTAGAAAGTTACAACATACCAAAATTCCAATATTTTGATAACTTACCACCACACCATACACACTTTCATACAATTAAATAATTTTTTTATGCATATGTTCTTTTAAACCGGTAAATGCAAACAGTTTTATAAATTAAGCATGGCAAAATATAAATCGTGCTGTAGATACATTCAGAATCCGACTGAAGCAGTTTTCAAAAGCTAGATGGAGAAGTTATGTTTTTGAAACTAAGACAAGAACAATGTATAACTAACTCGGGACTTATAGCCATGGGAATGAAAGTAGTAAACTATCATGGTGGAGGGATATATTACACCTATTAGAGAGCAAACCATAGCGGGCCCTAAACAACTATAAGAAGCTTACAATTTTAAGTTTGAAAATAGCAAAATCCTTATCAACAATGAGTAGTTTTAAAATTTATTTTGGGAGAGGTTCGAATCCCTTCTCCTCTCCCCTCCCCAATTCCCCTTCCCAAATACGCCTTTGACTCCGATTATCAAATAAAAAGATGTGTCAATTCAAATATTTCAAAATAATAGAACAGATAAAATTGTATGCTGTACAAGGTTATCCATACCGTAGATAAAATTCATGAGAAATTTTACATAATTTATTACAGAACAGCCTCTATTCTGCTCCATTCGTTTCAATGTTAAAAGACATTAGATTTCTGCAAGAAATTACCACAGTATTATTTGCATGCATTTTACGCTAAAGTAAAAGTTGTACGCTTTTTTGCAGCAATTGAGTTTTAAAATATTATAATAGATTTGATCACATGTGTTTGAAACAAGTTAAATGTTGCCTTTAACCCTTTGATTGCACAGTGGCTGGCTAGAATTGTCCATGTGACTTCTCAGTTGTCTTCAGCTCAAGTAAACGATAGCATTCCACGTTAATTATATAGTCCAATGTGTCTCAATCCTTAGAGGCACGGTGGCTTCATTTATTGCAACCAATTATTTTTACACCTTTTTAGCCAATTGAAGTCACTGTGTCAATCGACTGAATTATTTTTTGTTACGAAATGGTGGTTTCAAACGAAGCCAGCCATCATACTTCAAAGGGTTAAAGAATAACGAAGCTAAAAATTTACAACATCTTTCAACCTGACAGCATCTTTAAGTTTAAATGTTATTTACAATTTTTAAGCGCCAAACAAAATAATAACAAAATAATCCACAGAATGTTTTTTTTTTCTTTTGGTTTGCTTTCATAATCCTTTTTATGCAAAGATATGTAATACGCTTATTTACAACTTGTGGGACACATTATTATTTCGGCCTTTTACAATTTGCTCATTTTTGAAAACTGAATCACATTTTCGTATTTAGCAAGGTACCAACTTATAGCATGTTAAAATACGTAATGTAGTGATGTGCACATATATTATTGAGATGAAAAATCATCCAAGAGAAAATTGCTAATTTAAATGAAACGAAGCATTTTGAATGACAATAAATAATGCGTACAACATAATTATCTCTCCAGTTAATAATCTCGTTCATTTGAAAATCACTCCAGTCTCTCGTAGAATACAAATCTTCTCCAACTAGTTTCCGATTGCTAAAGGATCCTCTCCATGTCTTATTCCTCAACGTGCATCAATAAGTATTCTCATCAATAAGGAACCCAATAAGATGATTCTCACACACGAGACAGTCAAGAGTTTCGCCAGCAGAGAGTCGACAAGGCATCATCAACTGATGCTGCAGTCCTGGCTGTCTTCTAGGATTTGCTCCAGCTCCAGGAGCTGCCCCATGAAGTGTAGGTTTGGCGAAATGATGGGGCGTTTGCTCTTGACCATCTGGTAGGCCTCCATGGAGGACATGTTCGTGTGGTACATGAGATAGCCGATGGCGATGGTGGCGGAGCGAGATATACCTGCTTGGCAATGCACCAAGACGGCACTGTTCCGCTGGCGGGCCTCGTCTGGAAAGTGAAAGAAAAGAAACTTAAGAATCGAATTTCGGTCATTCTATATTCTATATCAACTCAATTCATTCCAACAGTAATTCAAACAATACATAAGTGTCTCGAGTAAATTCTTTACAGTAGACATTAAATATACCGGGTTTCTCTTTTTATTTAAGGCAATTTATTCTATAAATTATCGAATAGAAATAATCTATAAAAGCCTTCCGAAAGTTCAATGGCTTTTTGTTTTTACTAACTTTTTCTTAGGTTATATAAATTCTAAGGATCTCCATTAAAATTATTAACATTCAAAACGAAAAAGTTTTGAACCTCCACGAAAACGAAACATAAGATTTGTTCTTAAGATTGGTATCATAGGAGACAGTTTTTGTAACTTTTTTGACGAATTTGAAAAAAGTAATGTACCCCTTCAACGTCTAAGACTTGAGACGTTCGACCCAAACATCGTAGTTAGAGTTTCATTAACGATGCATGCTAACAAATCGTAAACCAAAATACGTGCTGCAATCATATTAGAAAAATAATAAAAATATTAACGGAAAAAAAGATAGTCTACAAAGTTTCCGAAAAAGGAAGTTCCGGACAATAGAAGTGTGGGAGGAGGAGAGGAGCATATTGTGCAGCAGGCAGTAAATGGAGCATATCGACACTTCTGCGAAAGCTAGTCAAATTCAATCTTAGATTAATTATCCGCTCCTAGATTATTTTTAGATGGAATCTAAGATATTTAAGCGGAAGAATCTCACTCTCCCCCCCCCCCGAATTTTAACCCCTTTTAATGTATAACTTGATCATGGTCTTCGCGTTATTTGTCTTGATCTTGTATATTTTTGGGGGTAAATTAAAATTATAAAACATTTTAACCATATATTTTAAGTTGCTCTAAGCATCTATCATGGCCCTCCAAGCAGTGTTAGAGCAGTAGGGCCCGGAAAGGGAAATTGTGACTAACAACAAAACATTGATAATGAGCATAGAAAATGTTTTCCAATGGGATTAACACTGAAACTGCTGACTAAAGATGAAAACTTCTTAATACGTACTGCCAATAACACACAATTACCGAAACAACCTCCACAAAACTTACCGATAAATGCGAAGGCCTTGCTGAAATATTGCTTGAGGTTCTGTTGGAAAGAGTCTGCAGCGGGCAGTCGCAGAAAAGTGAATCCCTGCTCGTCGCAGTAGCCGGGCACCTGGCTGGTGACGTTGAGGACGAAGCCGATGCCCAGCTCCTTCAGCCGGACCACATCCTCCGCATCCCTCTCGTTCCCCACGTACAGGAAGGGCAGGATGGCCGTCGCTCTCGTTGCTCCCAGTTCCGACGAGGGATCCGGGGTGAGAGGACATTCCTCTTCTTCGGGGGTCGGTGGGGAGGAACAGGAATCGCTCTGGTTTCTGGAGAACTCGCGCCAGCCGCCTGCAGGAGAAAAGATAGTCGGGATGAGTTTCTGAAGGTGATTCTCGTGAATTGAAGGGAATAGTGGTATCTGACAAAATTGGAAAAATCGAACTATTTGGTGAAAGCAATGGTACAGTCGAGTCAAGGGCGAATCCAGAAATGTTTCAAGTGAGGGCGATTGATTTTATTTCTTTCTTTTTACTATGCATTCTGGTTGGCAAATACTGATCACATAGGTTTCGGACTTCACACATTTTCGAAACATTTCCAAAAACATTTCGAAACTGCCTTCCTTCACACATCTTTAAATCTCGTCTAAAATTAAGTTTTTTGAACTTCAGTATAAAAAAGTTACTGGTGGAAGGCCTCAAGGGAGCGGCGAGCGCTCCATCGCACCTCCCTTGTATCTGCCCCTGAGTCGAGACCGCTTATTAGAATATCGGTTAAAAGAATATCCCGCTTAATATAATAAATTTTCAATGTACCAAATCGTTGTGATGTATTGTTTTTGTCTCGGATAATAGAATATCACGCTCATTGGAATATTTTTTCGCAGCAAAAGGTCTATTCTATTCCACGGGTGAGACTATGAGGGCATATAAAGAACGAGTTGTGGTAGGTATGGGGGACCCTGGAATGTGTGAAGTGTGTGAGGGCAGGTTTGCAGAAATCTTACACGGTTAACCGAGTCATACAGCACTCAATTAATGTTCCCACTTGGTTTTTAAAGTCGAAGTACTTGCTACAGTAATTTCTCGAACTTTTTACAAGCCGTTTCTTTGGTTTTAAAAATACGAGTTACCACTATTTGCATCCGAGCCCTTCGATTAACGAAATTTTCAGTGAAAGAGACGTGTTTGTGTGAAGCAATGTATTTCAAAACAGGAAGTACTATGCCCGTTTGAATCAAGCATGGGAGGAAAATGAAAAAGAGAGAAATTAAATCGCGGAAGCCTTTTGGATAAATATAGAGTAATTACACTGTCGTAGTTGATCTACAGGAGGAAAGTGTGCCTGAATATGAAAGTTTTAGTTTAAAGAAAAAGGCATATATATAAGTGGTGTAGTAAGTTCGTTCTCTTGCAAGTTAAATGAAATGTGATGGCATGTTAATTGAAAGAAAAATGTACAGGGATAGTTGAGTAAAATCAAAAACTGGGGGAACACCATCCCCTGTGTGCCTTTCCCTCAATTATGACAACTTTAAGTTTTTACAAAAACATTTACACTTGAAAAACTACCAGAACACAAATTGTTTTCTGTCTGGATGTATGTTGAATGTAACCATATTCTTTAGTACGGGGGGAGGGGGGACGATACATACCAATTCCTTGATATATAGAGAAATCAAAAGATTTTCGAGAAGGTCTCGATGCCCAGTGTTCTGGCCGCCTTGACTCTAAACCCCCTTCCAAATGTTACATGCACAAAACAAAATAAACGTGGATAGATAACGGTAGATAGATAAACGAGCAAAATGATATGGACTGTAAAATGAAAACTTTTTTCAATGAAATTCGCATTATAACAAAGAAGGAAAAAGATAGGTTCCATTTACTAGACTTATACCATATTTTTCAACTCGTTAGATTTAGCTAAATAAGAATTAATAGCACAAATATATCAATTGCTACAACCAAAAAAATAATAATAATGAAAGTAAAGTGCAATTTGTAAAAAGCTGCGAAACAAATATTTAAAAGATACTCCCAGGCAGAGGTTATATTTTTGCAACACGTCTTTTTAATACGCTTTTATTAGTTTCACATGTGGGTTTGTATGTATGTATGTATGTAACTCTGAATAAAAGATAAAATTCATGTTCTTTGCAAATATATTGTATTTAATACTATTATTAATACTAAAGGCTAAACTATATTACATGTTGATGTATTATAAGTGCATCTATATTTTTTAGTTTTTTTAAACTAATTTTAAGGTTATTTGTATAAAAGGGAAAGATAGTCGATACAATGATATTCGGGTATTTTCGTAGTAAAACCAACATGCTTACTAAAAACAAGCAACTTCTTATTTGGTTACGTGTGAGCAAAAAATAAATAAAAAAAATGCTCTGAACAATCCACAGGAATCCCTATTAAATAACTTGTCACTACCACGCCGAGGAAAACAATCATTTTCCGCCAAATTTCTCCCCAGATTTAACCTCCACGCTGCTGGTTGGTTCTCGGATATCCACGTTTTACGGGAAAGATCGTACACACGATTTTCTGAGAGAGAGAGCGAGACAGACAAGGGGAGATTGGGGACGCAAAAAATCAAACAATACTCCGTTTTCCTACAAACCGAAGTGAATGAACGGCCGCAAAAATGATGTCATCCGGGGATGACGTCAGGCGCGTGTGTCACCCACCAGTGACTCTCGCGCGTCCCATTCTCGCGCCCTGTGTCACCCACTAAATTAGGAGCCCCCCTTTTCCGTGTTTATTATCTTTTTCGCGGGAATTCGCGATGTTTAGCACTGCATTTGATTCCGATTGTTAACTGGCATGTGTGTGATAGTGAAAACGACTGGAATAGTAAATGTAAGCTTGTCAATTTGGGAGGAAAACATGCCTAAAGGAGGGAACATCTTCAGTCGATGTCTATACTGCCGTGGTGAGCACAAAAGTCGTATCTGCACTTTTTAACAAAATTGAGTTATCGCCACCAGGTGGCTCTGTGTGATGTATTTTACCAAAAAAAAAATTATATAGTCAGTTGAGAACGAGAAATATTTTTTTTTATAAATGCTGAAAAAGTTTCATCTGAATCAAATACATGGTGGCGCAAAACTTTAAAAGAGTTTTATCTCAGTTTGAGCGCGACTGCAGATACCACTTCTGCGCTTATCACGGCAGTATAAGCTGGATGATTAAGTTATTTCGTCACTTTCAACATCTAACAGTACGCATATGCCATTATTAAAAAAAAAAGGAAATTTATTTGTCGTATCATCTTTAACTGGAGAGAGAAAGGTTGCTGCTACCTTTGACAATTTTCCCTCCGACACTAATTTAACTTCCAAAATTCCACAGCAAAATAATTTTCATACCTTTTAGAGAAACCAAATATCCGTTTATCTTTTGCTTTAATTATATTTAACAGCATTTATATCACTTTTTGTTATTGCTAATTGATTTTGTTGAAAATAAAAACTGAAAATAATAATTAATATCGCATTGAAACTTTATTTTAAAAAACTTGCTTGTAATGGAAACGCTTCAAATGTGCTACATGTTATTAAGTTTAGCATACTTTACATTTAAAACATGTATTATGCAAGCAGTATTCGCACAACACGGCGCTGCTCGTGATAATGCTAATGTAAATTAATAAAAATTGGCAAAAGTTACATGAAGCCAAAATAAGGAAAATACCTGAAAAAAATTAAATACTTATTTGCGGTAGCAATAAAAGGAAAAATATTAATGAGATTAAAGTGACAAAAATTCGAGAAAAATGAAATGCACGCTTGCAAAATGAAAACATAAAATAAACTTTTATGTAAATTTGATGTTGATCAGCAATAATAATTTTCCATCAGTCTTCAAAATAGAATTGGCAATTTCAAAATTAAACTTTTGCAATGGTAATTAAGACAATGGATTCAAATTTGAGGATCTGCCTTGTTTTGTTTTCTACGATATGTTTATAGCAGTTTCAGAAACACACAGCCGCAAGAGAAAACCCCATTATTAATCTTAATTATTTAAAAAAAAAATAGTTTCTGAACTTATCCTTCACTTCCACATCACATTTCAAGATGAAATTGCACGCATCTTAAAGAAGTAAACCAAGTGACGTATTTTACCGCAGATTTCCGAGCAAGGGCTGATACAAAGGAGAAGCGATCGCGCCTCCCTTGAGGGGCTCGCCTTCAATAAATTTTCAATATTGAAGTTCAAAAAGATATTTCGGACGATTTTTGATGTTAGGAAAAGGGAGATTTGGTGCTTGCCTCCGGAAACATTTTGAAATTGAAGACTGAAATATTTGTGGTCAACATTTGTAAACCAGGATATATAGTAAAAAGTCCCACAAAACATTTCTAGATCCGCCTTTGTCGCCGAGCTCCAGCAGTATTCTAATTCAATTTCAGCTCATTGTTTAAATAAGAGAGGACAATGAAATAAAGAGGAAAATGGGATCGTAAATTAAAGGGCACAACTGAGCAGGGGTGCCCATCCCCCCAAACTCAATGGCGCAAATCCCCCCCCCCCCCCATTTTTCACAACCCTATTGTGCTTTTTATTTTTATCCCCTTTTCATTTTATTTATTTTTTTTAAATATCATTTATTTATTTTTTTAAATATCATTTATTTATTTTTTAAATATTATTTATCTATTTTTTAAATATTATTTATTTTTTTAAATACTGTTGGCCCCGTTTGAACGAAAACTGTCGGTTCCAAGAAATATTATTCGATTAAACGGGGTATTGGATTAAGCGGGGATCTTTAACATTACGTCTATGGCATCGGTTCCGAGATATTTTATTCGTATAAACGGGGTATTTGTTTATCTGTTACCCGATTACGCATGGACGACGGTATTTTTATTATTTTTTTTAAATATTTTTATTTATTTTTTTAAATTATAACTATTTTTTTATGTATGTATTATTAATTTTTTTTAAAGTACTAATGCGCAGAATATAATCGCTTTTTCCCCCTTCCAGACATTCCACGCACACACACACAAAAAAATAAATAAATAAAAAAAATATTAAAGAAATAATTTAAATTAAAAAAATAAAATAATTTACATTAAAAAATAAGTAAATAATTCAATTTGAAAAAGAAATAAAAAAAATTAAAATAAATAAATAAATTAGTTTAAAAAATCCCCCCCCCCTTTTTTTATGGCGTAACTTGCACCGTTATCCCCCCCCCCCCCCCAGTGGGCACCCCTGCAATTGAGCATCTTTCTTTGGTAGCCGGTGGCCGACCTCAACGAAAATCACGTTACGACGAACTTCAAGAGACCGCAACGTCTGTTTTTAGCCTACTTTCCCGTTAAAAATAAAAGAAAGACGAAAAAAGTATTAAAAGTAGCTTAATGCATCTAAAAAATATCGCCAAGTCCAAAAAATATCGCCAAGTTAAAAAATATCGCCAAGTCAAAAAAAAAATATCGCCAAGTGAAAAAAATAAAAAGGTAAAATGAATATCGAAAAATTAAAAATTTGAAGTAGGGTATTGAGATGGGGAATTTGTGTGTCGGTCGGTCGGTCTGTCTGTCCCCCCCTAATAACTTTTGAATGAACAGTCCGATTTGGACAAACTTTTTTTTGTTGGAAAGATCTCGGCGAGTACAGCTCATTCCCAAATTGATTTTTTGATTTGAACAATTTTTGGTTCAAATTTGAGCCGTTCAAACAACCGGTCCCGCGATACTAACTTTTTAATGAACAGTCCGATTTGAACAAACTTTTTTTTGTTGGAAAAAACTTTTCAAGGATACTTCATTCCCGTATTTACATTTCCGATTTGAACAATTTTTCGTTCAACATTGAACCGCTCAATCAAGCTGTCACCCCTAATTAACTTTTGAGTAAACAGTCCGAAAAAAAAATGACTGACTGTGCAGACGATTTTTTGTTTATTTATTCATTTGTTTTATTGAATTTATTATTATTATTATTTTTGGCAGACGATTTTTTTTTGTAAAAAAAATGTTTCATTCACGAGGGCATTTTATTCTTTATTTATATTTAACAACTGGCAACGGATTAAAAGTGAAATTCGAGACATTTTATCAACGGACGAGTTTTTTTTTTTTTTTCTTTTTTTTTTCTTTCTTTGATAAAATGTGTTTTGATGTACTTTGTACTTTTAATTTTTTTTGAAAACAATTGAGGAATTTTTCTACGGAAGAACTGTAACAGTTACATTCTTTAAAAGGTGCGACAAAACTTTATTTATTCATTAATTTACTTTTTATGTGTCTATTTCATCTGATGAGAGGGGTATATTTTGCTTTTAGAAATCAGCTTCAAGTGCTAAAAAGGTATGTTTGACATAATTTTTAGTCTTAGATAATCAAGAGAATAATGATCAGATGCTAGAATGCCGATGTCGATGCACGGGAAAGTAGGCTCGTTTAGTTCTTGACAGAACTTCTTGTTTGTAACTAGAATTTCGTTGTAATGCAATTTAAGCAATTTGATGGGAGCTAAATCAGAACTGAAAGATTATTTCGTGGAAATGGATATTTCGTTGTACTGAAATTCGCTGTATCGGGATTTCTCTGGAAGTTTATTAGCAGTCACTTTTTATTTTTTTCTCAGTGCAAAACAATACATAATTTTTAAATCGTTTGTTATTGTGTGTTTTTTTTTTTTTTTGGTACAATTTACATCGAGTATATATATACCCTTTGCCTTCCACCTCGGGAAAAGTCCGAAATGTCGGCACTGTTCGGAAACATTAAACATGTACGGCTTAGTGAAAACCTGCTACTGCCACAGATTACTCCAAAAATATAAATAATAATAATAAATTATTTCATTAGGTTCTGAAAATGTGTTTGTTTGTATCTTCTACATTCAGATGTTTACAAAATTGCGCGCGCGTATAAAATTCCTGATGCTGCTCAAATTTTTATTTAAATGGAAACACAAGAATTACTGAGCTGTGCTTGCTAATAAACAAGTAAAAACGTTTAAAATTAACGGCGATGTTTTAAAAAATTCTCGTTCCACCAACGTCCTCCCAAGAGAAACGGGAACATCATAGACACCTCCAAAAATACACGGGGGAGTTAAAACGGGGGCAGGGGAAGCCCCCATTGACGGGAAACCCCCTCCTCAAAATGATCTATAGAAATAACACGCAGAGGGAAGCATCAAAGAGCATGTCTATTAGTCAGCCATTACCGGTGAACTGATTCCGAACAAAGTGCCGACTCAGCACGTGACGTCACCATCTCCACCCTCCATTTCCTCCCCCACCGATGCCGAGCTTACCTGGAAGCTGATTAAAACAAGCAGAAAAATAGATAACGCCGTTTCTTGTAAGCCCGCACGGTCACGTGAGCGTGAAGGATGATTTCATGTGCGTACAGAGCATGGATGTGTGTGTATGTGTATATGCTTGGGAAATGGAATAATTGATTTTGGCGATATGGCGCGAACGATGAAGTGCCAAGAGCTACTTTAATCTCATTCAGTTAGGAGAGAAAACGCTATTGATTCCTATTAAGAACACTTAAAAAGGTTATGCAAACGATTCCAATTAATCATCGTCACACCTCATGTCACACCAACCGTGAATAATTTAGAAAAGCTATTCCAAACAACTCTTTCATTAAGCAGTGAGTAAGTTTTGTCCCCATCTCGACAAGTTTCGTATTCCATGCTGATGAGTGCATAATAAGCACGAAATTGCAGTCCATGCATCGAAATAGCCGAGTTGGCGGTGTATTGCTAACTCTTTCACAGATTGTTTCACAGTGAAAAGCAATTTAGCTTCAAAAGAGAAGGAAAATCTCCATTGAAACATAATTTGCAGGTCATTGAAATTAGCTCACTCCAGCATCGAACTAAAATTTACGAAAACAATCAGTGTTTGCACATTAGTTCAGCAAAAGTAAAATCGTGGTAAAAAATATTCCAACCAATTCTGAAGGTTGTACTATGTCATAGCTGCGAGGGGCCCCCGTAGGCACAGAAACATTTTGGTAATTCTGTTCATCTCCAAGGGCCCCAAAACCAGCAAATACGTCACTGCCAATCAAAGATCTTCAAGAATTCCAACTCCGCAACTCATATCTCAATTCTTTAACTGTTTCTCGGGGAGCGGAAGGGGGGAAGGGTATCCTCACTGATTAAAATTCTGTACGCCAAAATACGACAAACTTTAATAGCATACATAAAGAACATTCTCTTTTAAAAGAAGTATTTTATCAATTTGCTTTAACTCACGCTCGAATGGACATTAATAACAAGTTGCTGAAAAGAAAGAATGAATTGGAGCAACACTATCGAATCTGATACTATCATAAAACTGTACATGACGTAGAATGTTTTGCGTAAGATATGCCTTTTGGCGATAATATCTGGCTGTTTCATACACGCAAATAATCGTAGCAAGAGAAAACGTTTTGATTAATTTTTCTTTTATTCTTCAGAATTTATTATTATTAAAGAGGCAGTACGCATGTCGTAATCAACAATTTAGTCAACTGAAAATTTTCCGCTTCAATGAAGTACTTTTTTCCTGTAGATTTTCAACTTTAATATTTGAAAAACACTAATTTTTTTTTCTCTTTTCGCACGTTCGTAAATTGTTGTAAAAGCAAATATATAAGGTTTAATTTGTAATTGTGTAAGTTGTTTGAAATCTAAAAACTAGATTTGTAGCGTGGTGTTCCTAAAATTCTTAACATTAGTTAAATTGAAAAATTACATCACTGAACTTTTTTTTTCTTTCTTTCTTTCATTGTGTCCCAAGAATCAAAGTGCTAGTTTGAAATTATTTTTATGTGTATTTATCTTGCCATTTCAAAGAAGCAAAGAAAAGCTACAACACTTCTCTAAACTCCTCGCCGCAAGCAATCCTTTTCCGAACTCCCCTTTTACATTGAGCAACCTGTTGCACAATCTGGTGCTTACTAGTGTTGTTTCGTCTAAAACTTCAAGGAATTTTCACCCCAATTATTTTTTACCGGTTTTTGTTGCTCAAATAGCTAGTTAGCTTGGCTCATCAAAATTCTTTTTTAACTACTAGTTTTTGGTAGTGGTTTTCCGAAATGATCGAGTTTACGCTGCCGTTAAAGCCCAGGAAGATCGTTCAAAACCCATGATATTTAGCGCATAGCCAGATCTTTGTCATTACTTTGTAGGAAATCAAATGTTAATAGTTAAATAACTATGAGTGTGTGTATTATTTCAAGAGGTAAAAAGTCTTCACAATTTTATACCCTTTGAAACTACACCACCTACAATCCATACCTATAGAAGATCATAGACATGCAGAACAATACCGCGTTGTTATAAAATTTATTGATCCCAACAGGAAGTCATTTTTAACAGGGCTGCTGAGTAAGAAGGAAAATTAGACTCCGACTCTTTTACCCCAAAATCTGCCCAATTCGACAGAAAAGTTTCTAGGGAGGGGTACTTTTAGAAATCCATTTGTCTAAGAACTAAGTAACTAACATTTATGAGGTGCATTTTTTGAACCTTCTTCGGAGCCCCCTGGTCTTTGGGTCCCCTCGCTGGCGGCATGATAAACCCACCACTGCGACTCAGACTCCGCAGTGCTGGCAAAGGTAAACTATGAGGGCAATTAACGACTCCTAAACTCTTAGAGTTTTAAAGGCTTCATTCCCGACTCCGATTCCTTTGCTCCAAAATCAGTCCGACTTCCACTTCGCAAACGTTGTGTTTTGATTTGATCTTTTACTTTTCTTTTCGCATTATGTCCATCACTCGTCCGTTATCCTACAACGTTGGAAATTTCCAAATACGCCTGGGGTGGATACAAGGGAGGGGCGATGGGGCGATCGCCTCTCTCTTGAGCCCCCTAAATCAGTAAATTTTTAATATTGAAATTCAAGAAACTTAGTTTTAGAAAAGTTTCAATGATATTGAAAGAAGAAAATTTTGGCTTTCCCCCGAAATGTTTCGCGATTGAAGTTCGAAACCTATGTGATCAACATTTGTAAACCAGTATACATTGTAAAAAAATAAGTAACAAAATCAATTGCCCCTCCTTTAAAAAAAATTCCGGATCCGCTCCCCCCCCCCCCTCTCTCCTCGAAATACAAACATACAACCCTTTCCTTCCACACTCACCTCAATCCAACGCAATCTAAATAATCCGGACAGCTTATACTTAAAAAGCCCACCTCGATTTCATTTTCATAAACCGGGATCGGAATTCGAGCAACGATGACACTTCACCCCGTTCTGGAAAATGAAATTTAATGAGGGCGCGAGAGGGCCCCGGCCGTTAGTCACCGCGGCCACCTGCTTTTGATTGACAAACCTCGGAGGTTGAGGGATCGTGACGTAATCGGGTGTCGCGCGAGCCATGATTCAGGGGGCAGACTCATTCCATGAATCACCCCTCCTCTCCGGATATATCGATGTCCTCACCTAAAACTTCCCTCTTCACCAACAAACAACGCGATAACGAAATGCGGAGATTTTCGATGAGTAGGCCCATTAGCCGTAACTCCCTTATCCACGCGAACCGTTTTTTTTCCTCGTCGTCTTTCTGCATCCCCCCTCCCCATCATCATTCTTTCATCGATGAATGCCAGTGAGAGTTGCCTTTTCATACCACATAATACACTATAATGTTAAGCTAATTTGCAGTATATGCCAACAGATGTTTGCATGATTTTTATTACAGTTCCTTCCGGTGTTGAACTTTAAGGTTAAAGAAATGCATAATTTTGCTGTTACATTTCAGCAAAATAAATGAGCTCTTGCGTTTATTTAGGGGGGAGGGGGGCTTCTGTACGTTCTAATGACACTGAGGGGTTGGGGGACACATCTTTTTGAATTTAGACCAGCAAAAAGTTGATACGTGAAGTCAAAACCAATAGACATAGCCATTAAACATCCGATTTATCCAGGAAAACATTCTTAGTTTATGAATTCAAGAACAAAACTTATGGAATCATGGTAAACAACTTTGATATAACGCTTGTACTGCCGAAGTTCATGCTAAGAACCTGGAGAACTACTAAAAACTTGTTTATAATTTTTTTCTGAAATGATCATATTATGACAAAGATGCCATCGGTTGCTCAATGTCAGCAGGAAAATGGTCTAAAGTTCCTATAAAGTTTTGTTTCCTGGTCCATAATACACCCCATTCCTTCCATAAAATACACGAAAGCAAAAAATGAATCTTCACTAGAGATTGTAAATCACAATAAAGGACAGTTCAGAAACACGGCAGCTTTAAAAATGAACCTTTACAAAAATTTTATCATTCTGTAAACATAAAATAGTCCTTCCTTCTCTTTTATACTATTGCTTTAAGCATTCGTACCTTCAATCTCATTAAAAGTGAATGAGCGATCTAACCAGACGTATGACTTTGTAATGAAGTAGAATTTAGTAATACATAAACTTTGCACTAAGATGAGGAAATTTGTAATGCATAAAAGAAATTCCATCAAAATGCACAGTATAGCGAATAAATGTGCCATAAAAAAACCAAACCAATAATAAATCATAAGCACCCCGAAATTAAATTTTTGGGGGAGGTGGGAATGTTCAACTCACTGAATAAAACTTTAATTGTAACGAATGATGAAAAGCAAGCACGGACATTCCTACATCTGACGTTGAGACAAATTAGATATCATTAAAAAAAAATCAAATGCTATCTTAAAATTTGCCGAAGAGAAAACTTTTTGGAAGCCGCAATGATCTCCCATCGGACTGCCTCTTAAGTTCCATACTACTCAATGATGCTCCAACGATGATTTGAACGAGATGTTAAAATTTCTCGCTTGTTTTATATTTGAATGGCTCTGGCGTAAATAGTGGAATTTGACAAATTGTAAAACTAGAATTATTTGGTGAAAATAATGGTATGTGAGCATATAAACAGAAATCCTTCCCGGTTTACCAATACATACAGCACTTACGTAATATACCCACAATGTTTTTAAAATCAATACTTGCTGCAGTAATTTCTCGAACTTTTCAAAAGCCATATCTTTAAGTTTAAAAAATGCTAATTACCGCTACTTACACACGATCCCTTCATTTATGTAGAAATAGTAATTAATCGATCAGCTTTTTACAAAGAAGACAATTCCACACATTTAATCGCGTATCAATAAGATAATTAAAAAATGAAAAAGGTACCCTGACATAAATTTGTGGACAGAGCATTGTTTTGACATGCATACCTTGAAACGTGTGCAGAATTATTTTTAAATTAAAACGGAAACCATCCATTTAGCTTTCATTAAAAATGTGTAACTGATGCCATCGGAAGCATGATTAACAACGAGGAAATGTGCAACATGAAAGGAATTCCACAATACTGAAAGATGCTTCACCGATGAGACCGAGCGAAATGTAAATCAAGAGAAAAATACCGCTTCTCTATACAAGGGCAGAGACCGTCGTGGTTATTATGAGTAATTCCTCAAGCATTGCGAGTGAAGAAAAAAATGTTTCTCTCATTAAAACGTGGGCCAGAGCCTTGAACCGTTCCAACGACAGTTCACCTTGGTACAGTGAACAAACGATGCTACGCACCCCTCCCCATGCAGTCCACTTACTTGTTGGCCTTGACGCAATTCTGGAATCTCGTCAGGGATTCCCCCGTTTACCAGGCATTCCTGGAAAACAACGAAAGTAGTTCGGACACGGATGCGGTTAGGCACCCCCCCCCCCTCAAACACACACACACAAACTCGCGCACAAAAATGCACCTGCCACTAATATGAGGAAAAGATAATTATATTTTTCAATTTGGCTTGGTCTTAACAAGCAACGATGCTGGATTTTAAAACTTGTTCAAAAAGATAGAGAAATAATGTGCTTCCATACAAAAGTTGGGACAATAGTTTGAGAAAACCAACCCAATAACGCACGAATTTGCACAAAAAATGTAAGCACCAATTTCGTAGTTACGTGGAATTACTTCTTCAGTGCGGACCAATGATGCTAGAACTCGGCTCCTGATTTCTTTCCAAATGTATGTGCTTTTTTCACACAGACGCAATTCAAACTATTGACCCATTCTTAATGTTTTGCTCTGCTTCAACTATGCAATAATATGTAATTAGTTTCAATCGCCGTCTGCATAATATCCGATTATCTCTGCTTCTTTCGTCCATTATAAATTGTCGATTTCTGAGCAAAGATTTTATTATTTAATTTTCGCATACCAACCACACAAATCTGAGGTTATACTATGAAATTCAACAAACAGGTAAAACGGACGATCAAAATCTTACCTCGTAACAGGACGGGTCTGGCTCCCATCTCCCGGATGGATGCAATGACGGGCGACAGGGGATGATCTTCGGTCAGCTGGTCCGCGTCCGACGTCCCATCGTCGTAGAGCACAACGTCCGATCCCTTGCAGCCGGCCAGCCTCTCCCGTGCCCCTTCGTCCGACACCAGGTCGCACAGCCCCAGCCGCCCCAGCTGCAGCCTCCTCCGGCTGATGCGGTCGCAGCAACGCAGGGACACGGCCCCGCTCACATGGCCCCTGCCGAACGCGAAAGTCGGTCGGCAGTCAAGCACCAGGGGACACGGCTGCTGCTGCTTCAGGGACGAGTTGAGTTCGGAGGAGGAGACCATCTTCAGGTGGTCGTCTTGGTGGAGGGACTTGGAGCAGGGGGGCCGCCGGCGGCCGGAGGATCGAGAGGAGGGCAGGTACAGCATCTGCGGCCGGCGACGGTGGTGGTGGTGATGGTGGTCGGACAGGATGGTGTCTCCTGGCAGTTGGACGTCCACGCCTCCAGACATCGTGGAGGTTGCGACTGGAAAGTGAAAAGGTAACTGTTAGCCACAAGGCGGGTTTCGGAAAGGTTTATCATTGGATGACACTTTTTGAGAGTGACGCAATCTCGAGTGAGCAAAACCTCACTATCAGGGCTTTTGCCCAGTGGTGACGTAATCTTCACGCAAAACTGATGTCATTATTGAGGGGAAATTTTTCCATTGGTGGCTCAACAGGGCGGGGCTTTCCGAATTTTGTAGAGTTACATACTATCGTTGTCAGCGGAGGATTGACTGCTTAGCGGGGGGGGGGGGGACAACATGTATCACTGTGCAACATTTGTCAAGTGCATTCCTGGATCTCTTTTGGCCACGGTAGTCGTGGGAACCCGTTGCAATTGGCAACATGGTAAATCCGCCTCTGATTATATTTTATGATTATATCTCCAAAATACTCAGTGTAAAACATGGATTTCTACCTTCCTCATTGCTTGTGGAGTAAATCTTGCATTGCATTGCAGAGCAGTCCCAGTTGATTCTGAGAACGGAACATTTTAAACTTCGAACATTTAAAACCGAACTTTGAATGTTTCAACTGCTCCTTTTTACTCGTTATGTAAAAATTAATGTGTGAAATATTGTATATAAAAAAATAGTTAATTCAATTTATCAGGTCGACATTACAATCCAAACTAAATTTTCCAATTAAAAAAACTCAAAGTGATGACAATATCTTTTTCCTACACAAATCTTGCCCCAAATGCATGCACACCTGGTGTTGGAAGCACAACGAAGATATTATTATATCTGTGTCACAGCAGTTACTATTCGGCAGTTTATTAATAAATATTTTTATTGATAAATATTAAGTGCAGAGGCCTAATTTCTAACAAAATTGTGCAGTAGCTCCATATCGTTCAGAATTTATTATTCTGGCTTAAATAATCGGAAATTCTATTTAATCTACGAAAGTTTACTGAAAAGGGGGCAGGAGCAAATGCTGAGCTGCACACTCGCATTAAGATTAATCCCTTATTACACGAATTTGTTACTTTTGAAGGACTTATATTTCTAATTTTTATGAACAATAACAGCAGTTCCGCAATAAATGCAATACGCTTTAGAGAAACACTTATATATATGAATTAACTATGGACATTTTCAAACGTATCCAGCAAAATGTCCTAGATGGGCATAACTTTTTTTAATTTTGATACTAAACTTTTGCTGAAAACAGAAGGTTTCTAACTTTTTTTTTTTGCAAATTAAACAAATATTTACTTTGCTAACGAAGAATAAAATTCATTAACGTAATAGAAGGCTCGACTACCAGTTACCAGTTATTACTTGACAAGGGAAATGTTCCAGGCTAAAAATAGCCTAATACTTGAAAATATAAATAGAAGTAATAAGGATTTGATATTAGTTTCACATAGACCGTCATACACTAATCAAAATGATTAGACGATAAAACCCTGGAGACCTTCCCTTTTCCTATACCTCGTGTAAGTAATATACATTATTGAACTTTTAAAGCTCAAAATCAGCATCCTCAACATTTGAGAAAAGGAGCTGTATAGAACTGATGTCAGGCTCTAATATGGAAAAGGGTTAGTGAAATTGTGACAGCTTGTGACCAGGGAGAGTGAAAGGGTTATGAGAAATGTCACGACACATTTTTACACAAAAATAGCGTATGGAGAAGTGTGACACTTTGTGGTAAAGAGGGGGAGGGGGGATTGTTAAAAAATGGTGAGAAAAAAATCTGACATTTATAAACAGCCTCAAAACTTCTCATTTCCGAAATCATGAAGTTTCCAGAAAAATAGTCAAACTACTTAAAATTGCCTTTTTCATGTTTACGACAACGTACTGAAATGTATCGAGTCGTAACAAAGTTTCAACGTGCAATCTGCGGTAAAAGATTTCATCAGTTACTCCATTGGCGTAATTTTATGAGACAATAAGTTAGCTTGAAACGTAAGAAAAGATAACAGCATTTAAGTGCACTATTATTGACTCCACCACAAGACGTTTCACTGTAAAAGTGCAGGAAGTTGTATAAACTGGATCAAGAGAGGATACTTATTGATTCTAACTTTTGAAAAAAAAATTTTCACTGCTGATAATTTTCCGGCTTGATTTTTTTTTTCTCCTTCTGTTTTTAATTTTTTGTAATAGTTAGTCAAGACTTTTGGTTTGAATTGATTTAAACGGATACAAAAATTGATTATCATTTTCTGGGCCGCTATTTTTTTTTTTTTTTTTTCGGCCACCCTGCAACTGTTGATAGTGAAATCATTCGAAACGGAAAAAGTAATCTTTTGTAATATTCTTTCAGGAGCAAAGTTGAAAAAGCAATTGGAGTAAACCAGTGTAGTGAAACTATTGAGTTCCGAACTTTTGTAAAAGTGTGATTTAGAGTAATATAGTGCAAAATAAAAGCAAAATTATTTTTTCAAACATATTTCCCGCTTTTGCAGCGGTTCCTAGCTTTTTTTTTGGTCATATGACGCATCCTAAACTGCAAATGTTCCTTATAGTGATATATAATCCACATTATATTTAAAATATGAATGCACTTTCGCGTGGCAAAATCCTGAAAGACCTTTAATTTAATTCAGGGTATAGTTCAGCTGAAAATGAAAATTTATATGACTTTTTCTGCTGAAAAATTCATATAAATTTCTTTTTCAGCCACCTTTTATAAACTATCTCATAAAACATTTCATGTAATTCCTAAATTTATGCAATCATACCTAATGATTGGATATTAAGTGAAAATTCAAAGTTTGAAAAAAAATTGTGACTCATGGAGCATTTTGGAATTTTGTTAAAACATTATTTAAATTTTAAATTTCAAAAAAAGTATTCGCTGTTTTTTCACCTATGTTTTTTTAATGCTTTTAGATGCAGTAAATATACAAGCACACAAAGTTTTAGACATATCGATCAATAATTTAAAAAAAAAAAATTTGTGTCCACTGTAGCCTTAATAATAATGCCTGACCATATTCATAAATTATCGCTTTCTTTGTACCAAAGAGCTATAATAGCTTGAGTTAAATCCGTACAGAACTAAATGTAAAGATGAAAAATTGAACTGTGCTAATTTTTCTGTAACAAAACTGACAAAAAAGTGGGGTTGTGTTGAATTTTAACAAGAAAACAAAAGTGAGGGAAAATAAAAACTCTTACTTGAAAAATAATTCCCCGAAACGTTACTGAATTCAAATATCATTAAAACACTACCATAAGAAAAAAAGTTTCGCCGACAGATGAACGAATGAGGTTAAGATCACACTGCCGGCCCAGAAAATCCGAATGAGGAGCGCAACAAATCGTTTGCGGGGCCGCAGCGGATACCCCTTCGAAAACTTTTGATAGGATGTGAAAGGGGAGGGTACTTCCGGCGGTCCCACATGGGAACCATCTGCGCAACCGAAACCAGCGCGCGAAAAAGGAAACTGCGTCAAGCAAAAGGAATGATTCCCCCCCCCTTTTCTCTTCTCTGATTTTTTTAATTGAAAAGTTAGGTAAGATGCATCCATGAATGAAAATTGGATCATTGAATAATTTGTTCTTTCAAGCTCGTACGTTTGAACTATTTTACTGCTTTTGAAATATGAAAGAAAACTCGACGAAAATTTCTTTGTTTCTATGTAGTTTTGAAATTTTATCCAGAAGTTAATAATATCCAAAGGGAAAGAACAGGATTTTTTGTTCTTTTTATTAAGGTGCCCCCCCCCCCCCCCAGATAGAGATCTCCTCAAAATAAGATCAAAGATCTCTCAATTAACCACTTTAAATATTTTAATGGCGCAGGCTGCGCCATGGACGTGGGTACATTTAAAGTATTCCCCATCACCTATGAAATATTTTTCATTAAAAACTGCACAGCTCAAATTGTGACATGTCAATTAGGTAAAAAAAGTTCCTGAGTACTATTATGTGAATATGATTCTGAGCACCCTAATGTATACATGCCCGCCACTTAGAGTAAGTGAGGCTTCTCTCATGCTTCTAAATAAATACATTTTTTGAGTGCTTATATGTATGTGCTTGTATTTTGATGTTTTTATGCAATACATGTTAAAAATGTATCATTTGCCCGCTTTCACGCTTAAAAAATTGAAAAGACTTCCCTGAACAGTTTATAATGTCCTTCAAAATAATTCTAATATGAGAGTAACAAGATAATTCTAACATATTTTTGTCGATATGCATTTCCTTTCGTCAATGAGGCTGAGTAAATTATGCAAAGAAATGTTGTTTCTTTCTGGAACAATAACGTATATTTCCAATCAAAATGATCTATCATTCCAATGCCGACAAATAAGTACAACGAAATGATGTAACATAAAAACAATGCTAAAAACATAACTTTGTGGAAGTTTTAACGCTTTGGAACGGGATAAACCTGTTTCAATGAATACCACATCCAAATCGAAAACCTTTCCAAACGTGAAAAAAAAAAGGTTCGCTGCTCAACTTTTCCCAGCATGTAGAAGCTGCTGTTTGTGACTCACCCGAAAGAACATGTTGCCAGATGTCCTTGCCAAACCTCTAGTAACGCGAGCGGCAAGGTTGTGTAAAAGGAAAAAAAATGGTGAAGTCAGGTAGATTCGAAGATTTTTCTTCGGAGGAAGTTGGTCACTCATTTCCAGTATGAGTCGATTGAACTGATGCTGAGTCACGTTGACCTCAAAAACCACCCCAGACAGGTAGATTAAAACAACGTCAGGCTTGGCTGGAAATGTTAACTTCTCAACTTTCCTCAAACAGCTTTAATTGAAGAAATGAATCATTCCGTAAAACGTTACGGCACAGTTGAGGAAAACTGTTGGTGATTCAAAACAGAATGTTTATAGGGGGTCACTGAGGCACTGTGGTAACCCCCACTCTACCATAAAATTAAAAAAATAATAATTAAATCAAATACGGTGAAGCGTATCATGTAGTACTTTCCCTATCAAGATTTTTTTGTAGTTGCGGTTACTAACTTTTGACTTACTTTCCTTTTAATTATAGAATCCACATGTAACCTTAGAGCGTGTAACATGTTTTTTTTTTCAAGTCACCACATCAAAGTCCACAGACAGGTAAAACACATTTAAGTTTTAGATTAATCACCCGTTCTGCGCTTATTTATTTTATTTTTTATTATACGTTTTTTATATTTATTTATTTTTTTGTTAACTTATTTTACTTCATGAAAAACAATTACGTTTTGCCTTTATTTTTTCCACCCCTTTTTTAAAAAACTGTTTTCCAATATTTGTCTGCATTGGTATATTATTATGGCAAACAGAAATTGGCGAATGTCAAAGTTCACTGGTCAATGTGCAGAAATATGGCAAAGAATTCGCACTTTCGCCGGTGTATTTGCTTTGCAATAGTTGACTGGCGGCTGTCAACAACTACCAGATTTCAGTAACACACATATCACCCACCGGCGACAACAGGCATATACTTATGTTTTTTTGTTTTTTTTGAAAGTGTACTCTTAAAGTTTGGAAACATTTCTAAATTCTGAAATTTCAATGACTTGCCACTATTGCTTTCTGCCCTAGATGCTCCACTACACACTTTTG
The DNA here is from genome assembly GCA_038373865.1 of Uloborus plumipes. Lineage (NCBI taxonomy): Eukaryota > Metazoa > Arthropoda > Arachnida > Araneae > Uloboridae > Uloborus > Uloborus plumipes. The sequence continues at coordinate 33,553 of JAXGGA010012587.1, forward strand.
TAAACTGACTTAGTGCCAGTATTGTGGCAAAATCTGTAGCCGATTTGCGATTTCGCAATTGCGATTAAGCCCTATGATCACAAGCCCCCCCCCCCCCTAAGCATAGAGGCGAGCCCCAAACGTGTAGTTCCCCCACTGGGCAAAAAAGCGCTTTAAATTTAAATTTCCAGTTTTCAAAATCTTTGAGTGTGCCATTATTTTTGCTAGTGAGCGTATATAAATATATTTCACAGCAGAAATCCTTAACTTATGCAATTAGCATTAGTAAAATATTGTGATTTACACTCTAAAATTATTCCACTTGGTGAAACACATTCAGCAATTTCATTTGGAATCACACAGGCAAAAAAGAACAATTGAATGTGCAATACACCGCCAACTCGGCCATTTCGATCTATGTTACGATCTTTTGAACTATTAGGACTTTTTTTTTAGCATCGTACAAGTATTCAGTTATCATAAATTAAGTAGAAATCTTTCTCACGCAAAATGAATGAACACTTGATTCATTTTTAACACTTACAAGGCCAACTACAATAATAAAGTCCCTTTTATGCACGATCATAAACTTCAAAATAAAAACAATATTCGGAGAAGGAATTTACAAAACGAATTGAAGATGAACGTCTTGATATAACTCTTTGATTTACTTCAGTAAAATTATGCATTGCATGCGGTATTTTTGTATTTTACTGCAGAATTCCATAAAAAGTTAAGAAAATAATAAGTACACTAGCTGCCAGGGCAGCTAGATTAGCTTCCTGCGGCATGCTGATGCATAACGTCCCCCCTCTCTAACTTTTACCTCATTCTGAAATTATATTATTTGATATAATTTAATGTTCATTCGATTTCAAGACATACCACGCACGTGGCCCGGCGTTGCACGGACACTTCGTGCCCTGAAAGTAGTGAGAAAAAAAATTTAAAGAAATTACTCCCCGCCAAGGCGGCTCGCTTACAGGCGCTTCACGCCTTTACTTTTTTCCTATATAAAAAAATCATTCGAATTATTGAGATGCTTCACGCCTTCAAGATGGTGAGGAAAGTTTCAGTAAGTTCAGGTCGCTCAAAGAAAAAAAGCAGACATAGATACTCAGTTTTTAATATAAGTAGATGGCTCTTCAACAAATAAATGTTTCAAAATATTACCAGTAGCTAGCGATAAAAATTCTACGTAAGTGGTCCGCTTATGAGTTTCGTGTTTGATTTAGTTAAGCCTTCATTCAAAATTCTCATTATCATTGTTATCACCGTTTCATAGCGACGACGGTTTACAAGAATGGATTTCATATTTAATCATTTATTAGGCTTAATCGCTTTAAACTTGACTACTTATTAATTGATATCTTCGCTAATTAAAATCGTATAATTATATCAATTGAAACTAAAGAAGCTTGAAAAATTACCTATCTATCGGTACCTGGTTCGACTTTCAGTTCATTGGCGTTCAGGAGAAAGAAGCGTGACATAGAAAGATAGAAAGATAGTTAGAAAGAAAGATAGTTAGAAAGAAAGATAGTGAGAAAGATACTCAGTTTTTAATATAAGTAGACTAGCTGCCAGGGCAGCTAGATTAGCTTCCTGCGGCATGTTGATGCATAACGTCTCCCCTCTCTAACTTTTACCTCATTCTGAAGTTATATTATTTGATATAATTTAATGTTCATTCGATTTCAAGACATACCACGCACGTGGCCCGGCGTTGCACGGGCACTTCGTGCCCTGAAAGTAGTGAGAAAAAAATTTAAAGAGACTACTCCCCGCCAAGGCGGCTCGCTTACAGGCGCTTCACGCCTTTACTTTTTTCCTATATAAAAAAAATCATTCGAATTATTGAGATGCTTCACGTCTTCAAGATGGTGAGGAAAGTTTCAGTAAGTTCAGCTCGCTCAAAGGAAAAAAGCAGACATAGATACTCAGTTTTTAATATAAGTAGATGCCTCTTCAACAAATAAATGTTTCAAAATATTACCAGTAGCTAGCGATAAAAATTCTACGTAAGTGGCCCGCTTATGAGTTTCGTGTTTGATTTAGTTAAGCCTTCATTCAAAATTCTCATTATCATTTTTATTAGTTTCACGGCAATCACGTTTTGCAATGCAAGAATGGATTTCATATTTAATCATTTATTAGGCTTAATCGCTTTAAACTTGACTACTTATTAATTGATATCTTTGCTAATTAAAATCGTATAATTATATCAATTGAAACTAATGAAGCCTGAAAAATTACCTATCTATCGGTACCTGGTTCGACTTTCAGGTCATTGGCGTTCAGGAGAAAGAAGCGTGACATAGAAAGATAGAAAGAAAGATAGTTAGAAAGAAAGATAGTTAGAAAGAAAGATAGTTAGAAAGAAAGATAGTTAGAAAGATACTCAGTTTTTAATATAAGTAGATACTTGCCTGCTCAAATAGATGAATACTTTTTAAGTATCATTGTTTGGTAAACAATTCTTACTTATTTATGACTAGTCATCTTATTAATGTTCATGACAAATCAAAACATTTAAGTTGTGGGTTTAAAATGCGCTATTATTACATGTTTGTCGCACGTTCATGAAAAAAAAAAACTAATTAAACATTTCCAAATGCAGGGGGATGAACTTGCACGAGAAGAGGAGAAATGGATCCACTCCCTTCAAGAAATTCGTAACATGTTTTCCAAACAAAATTTGCAGTAGTTCAAAAAAAATTAAAAAAAAGAGAGAAAATTCTAATTTAATTCTTCAAAACACAATAAATGAAAAAAATTATTTTGATAGTTTATGTACACTGAAAAATTAATTTAAATAACGAATTCAGCTTTATCCTCCTTTTGAAAACACTTCTGACTGCGCAGATGATTCAAAAGCTAAAGAATTATTTTTCTCCCATACATACAGTGTTGTTTAAAAAAAAAAAGATGTGGGGGGGACGCCTCTTTTTATTGGATAGATGTCATATTTGACGAATTTTTGTTGGGCACAAACGCGCATTTTTGACTGCTTATGCCATTTTCTATTCAAAAGTAAATTTTTTTTTCGAAGGTGGTTTGAAACCAATTTACATTACTTTTGCTACAATAAACCAAGTACTTGGTAAAGTGCCCCAACCCTTCCCAACTACATCACTGCATATAAACTGTCAAAGTTAACTGAGTATAAGTATTAAAAGCTTTTCAGAGGAACAGGAGGCAATACCGAAGGATCGGGTTCAAATCAGGACTAAAATATGGATGTTAAGGATTGAAATAGCACTTGACTCTAGTAATTCGTTTCATACATGCAGCTGTAGGTCCCAAAGTGATCCATTTTTGTCACTTCATCTCGGCCTGTTTAACAAAACCTAAGTACACAATGTAGTCGGTAGTTTGAGTTACTCAATAGCAACCGGGTTAAAATTTTCGGGATGGGAAAAAATCTCAATTTGCCAAATGAAACTTTGAAATTTAAAAAATGACAAAATGTAAACGTACACAAAGCACACATGTCATACAAGCATAATATCTGATGAAAATCATTGGGCATCCATAAAAATACTTCAAAATAATTTTTAAAAAGATCAATGTTGCAAAATTGTTTTCCAAACGTACTGAATCGTCGGCAATGCTTGCCAAACAAGGACGACTTTCAGGAGGTCACGGTGACCTCCCAAGGGGAGCCCAGAGTACCAACTAATAAAAGTACCGTAACAGTTGCGTTTCAATATTTAAAAAATAATTCGGGGCACAAATACTTTGCACCTATCACAGCTCTGTAGAGAATTGGAAAATTAAAGTTAGTAAATTATAATTTTAGAAAATTTTACGAATCGAAGATCGAACTGAACACCAAAACAGTACAAAATTGTAGACATGCACAGAATATACTTACTGCATGCAAAAATGTAATTTTAAACATAAATTTATGTTTAACTTTTTTTTTCATCAAAAACAATTTAGAAAGTAAAAATAAATTAATGATTTATTTCCAAATAATCACCTCGATTCATATCAACAGAAATAGCTAACATATTAAGTATCATTATGAAAAAATATTAAAACTTTGAGTTCATAATAAAAATGAATTGGATATAACTGTGAAGAATTGTGCAACATGTTTACATAAAGCTCCGTTAAAAATTAATGATTTTGTAAAAATTTATCTACATCAAATTTATGCGTTAAAAATTAGTTTTGGCTAAAAAATGCATGTCCTAAAATTTATCAAAAAGCAATTTCTCATAAATTTTTAATAATTCTAAATTTTCCAAACGTTTAAAAAATTTTCCCAGAAAAACAGTTGAAAGTTTTAACCTTCTTATTGCGCCAATCGAAACTAGTACACCTACACTTCCACACAAAATGTAAACATTGCGGATTACACTGGCGCAATAGCAAAATTATTCTAATTCCGTACTCACCCGATAGAATATGGGTTCCTATTCCGTGATTTTAATGCACAGATCTTGCTAACTTCTTCTAGAAATGCTCCCGCGGATGCTAGCTTCCTCCTTGCTTTCCTCAGCAGCTTTTCCTGCGCTGCGCAAACTTCGCAATGACGGTTAAAGTTTCCCCACCACCGGTCGCTTGCGTCAACAGCAGAGAAGATGAGTCATTCATCTCCTTTGGGGTGACGTCAGCGCTCATGGAGCATGACGTCACGATTCGTGCGGCATTCAGGAACC
>JAXGGA010012588.1:0-38199 GCA_038373865.1 Uloborus plumipes
TTCGCCAAATTTACAATCGCTACTGGAAATGAATTACATTAGAACGTTTCTTGATAAAAACATCGTGACGTCAGCGTGACGTTTGCCTATGAAAAACGAGCTAGATAAAACGTCACAGCCTACTTGGCGAATAAGAGGAGATCGCTGACTGCTTGTGAGCTCTTATTGGCTCCACCCGTAGTGACGTCAATGCCAAGTTAAGTTGATGATAATGTAATTCACTTCCAGTAGCGATTGCAATTCGAAGCGATTGCAATGGTGTTTCACTTGAATTCCTGCCTAAGTCTATTAATTCACTCTATATGGAGATTGGATTCGTCCAAAGGGCAATTCAATAACCTGTCACAGCCACGGGTGTCAACGATGACTGCTCTAAACTTTTCGTAGCGAAAACCATAATCAAATTTCTAGAAAGGCATTATTTGGCGACTTTTACCTCCTACGGCAAACCTGGGAGTAACGTAGTGAAAGCGCAGAAAACCTGTTTACGCTCGAGCCAATACGCAAAATTTCTCGCTCCTGCTTGACGCTCTGGATTGAAGAACGAAAAATCCACCAGGCATATGATGCCCCCCTCCCCCGAAAAAAAAAACATCTGAAGATATTTAAAGTCTAAATCAAATAATAAAAACACCGAAAGCATATTTCAATGCTGTTCTATAACTGCCTATTCATAGAGTTTTAAAAAGGCATCATTATTTATTATGGAAAATAAGGATGATAGTTCTTTGCAAGTTCACGAACTTAAGCTTTTGTCAGTATTCGAACTCTTTATGGACTTCCCACACGAGATGACGAAAAAACGTAAAACAGGGTTTTCTTTTTTTTCAGCTCATTGAGAAATATGCATTTGAAGGCATTTAAGGTCGAATAAATCAAATAGTGAAACCATAAGAATCTTTGATAAATGCTATCCCATAAAAATACCTACTCAACTCAGAGTTTAGTGATGAAATAAAACGTATTCGCAATTATGGGAGTGAGGTCTGAGTTGAATGATTCTCTGTAATCAGTCGAACTTTTGTGGCACAATTCGACTTCTCCTGGGACCTACCTACCTTCCTCCAAAATGTAAAAACGGAATGTCAAAAACACTTGATTTTTTTTTTCAATGATACTCTAGTTATGAAGCTCATTGTTTCGACATGGGCTTGTTTGTACTGTTGTGTAAACAACTGCAACAATGACTTTAGTTTGGATTTCCAATTTAGCATACTTTTAGTATGTGTAAAGATTCCTACAACGATAAATCCATAATGATTCGAAGTATAAAAATGTTTTAAGGTTGTACTCTTTACTAATTCCAAGTTAATTACACGGACCCACCTTTACTAATTGCACGCAACTAATGCAACACTTTAAAAGTCTCCACTAATAAAACCCGATTAAATGAGTCAATTTTCAGAAGGCAAGTTTCTCTGGTAGTAGATTAATGGCAGTGCAAACAGTCTAACTCAAAGCTGGCCTTGAAGATTGAACCGATATTTTCTCAACTGCATGTATACCCGCAGCTGCATTTTCGCCGAGTAATCAACTTCAATTAAATGTGCTATAAAATTATTGAACGCCTTCTCGATTTTAATACTATGCCCGCATTGCACTTTTCCTGCTCCATACGGTCATAATGCTTTTCGTGGTTTTACTCATTTTCAAAGTGGTTGCAGGTAAGTTGTTTTTTGAATTTATAGGTAATAAATTCAGTCAGGGACCAAGAGCGCCCCAATGAGAGGTCCCTGTGACCTCCCAAAAATTTCCTTATTCGGCAAATGTTGCTAACGGTTTGATAATTAAATTTTTAAAGTTTTTTTTAAATGCCTAATGTTTTTTTTTCTCATTAAATATAATGTGTATGTATGCTGGTATTTTATCATCCGGTTAAGTTGAAACTGTATTCGGCAATTTGATAATTTCCCCCCTAATAAACATTTTAGTTCGGGGAGCCTCTGTCAGGGACTCCTCGGACTTACATTTTTAAGAGGGAAAAATGGCGGTGTTTTTTTCAGTCAAAACTTCTACTTTTAGTCTTACCGATGATATTAATAGAATAAACCAAAGACATAAAATATGGGGCCAGAATATATTATTATTTTCTCAACAGTTTATTTTTTTATCATTATTTTTTTACAATTTTTTTAGGTTTAAAATAAAGCGAATTCTCGTATGAAGTCACAAAATCGATAAACTTTGGTGTAAAGCCAGACCGACGCATTTACCATTTTGGATCTCTGATAACACCAGCTCCGCAACAAACATAAAATTCGACTTCAAAATTTCGGCTAATCTAAACAACGGCCTTTTGGTTGGAGCGTTTTGTGCTCTTGTGACGTCAACCGGAAAAATGAAACAACGACTTGACGTTTTTGAAGATTATTTTTTCAGGAAATAAAACGAGTCAAAATTGAGAGAGAAAAAAAAAAGAAAGTAATTCACCAGGGCAGCGGAGTCGGAGTCGAAGAGTCGGAGTCGGACTGATTTTGGACCAAAGGAGTCGGAATCGGAGTCGCTGAAAAACATGTCGACTCCGACTCCGACTACCTCCGATTTGGATGAAATTTTATGGAGGCGAAAACATATCTTTGAAACTAACAGATGTACAAATTTTCAGCGTCCAATATCCAAATCCTAAGCATTAGGATCATTAAAAAGGGCTTCCAAATAGCGGGGTCTGCTGTGTGAAACGAATTGCTATGTTTGGGCTTATGCAAGTGAATAAAAAATATTTGCAGCAAAGAAGCAATGTGTGAAAATAAAGTCTGGCCATTTAACAAGAAAAGGATTAGTTTTGTACGGAGTCAAATGACGAGAGCGGCACTTGTCTTTTGCTCTGGAGAAAAGGGACTTTTTGGGAGGTCACAGTGACCTCCGATAATTGAGGATTGAAATTACCTGCGAGAATTCTTGAGAAAATTGAACTTGTTGAGAGGTCACAATGACCTCCCATGACCTCCAACTGGGATACCCCAGCTTGCTACCCCCCCCCTAAAGTGAGACCTGGCTACGACCATGAATAAAAATGAAACTTTTAAAAATGGACTTAATATTTCAACCTTTGCTTAGGGTTTTTCCCTCTTCACATTTGGGTAAAAAAAAAAATAAATAATAAAAAAAAAAGAAGAAGTCGGGAGTCGGAGTCGACCATTTTTCCCCAACTCCGCAGCCCTGTAATTCACCCCATGTGTTCGACCGTGCTCTTTCAGAAAAAAATATTTTTTAAAAAATGGAAAGCTCTCCTATTTTCACTTTTGCCGAATGAAAGTCCAAATTTTGCCGAAAGATAAAACATGAACATAGACTTCTCAAATACCTCAGCCGCATCTTACGCGAGAAACATAAAGCACCATTAGGATTTTTTTTCTTTTAATGAAATTTTGCAATGCTGCTTCCAAATTTGCCTAATCACCAGACAAAATTTGCCGAATAAGAAATATTTTGGAGGTCACAGTGACCTCCCATCAGGGCTTCCCTGGATTTAGTATGATTTACTGCTGTAATCTCTGACTGTATGTTCTTCGATATTTTATTTTTTATGGCTGTTGCTTTACCATTGGAGTTGTTAGGGCTACTATGAACCATTTATAAGTAAAGTTTTGTTACCACTTCATATTCTTTGAAAAACAGTCAAACTCACGTAATACGAGTTCGATCAATACGAATTCACGGACAGCCGAACATTTAGTTTGCTATTTAAATGCATTAAAAATTTCACACATAACTCATTCATTTAAATCAGACGTTCCCAAAGTCCAGTCCTCCATGGACCCTCTTATGAAAATTACTAACTTTGCGGACCCCCCCCCCCTGCGAAAGACTATTTTTTTTCTTTCGTTTTTTTCCTTTTTTTGAAGTTATTTATTCACAGTTCTGTATACAGGGTGTCCACCCCCATCGTGGACCAATAGCTAATTTCTAAACCGTTAGAGATAAGCATATAGTTTATTTAGGAAAAAATCTCCAAATTACGAAAGGAATTTTGGTCTATTCAATGTTTTTCAAAAAATCAAATTTTGAAAGAGTTACGAAATTTAAAATTTTATACAGCCCCCCAGTCCTATCAATCATATTTAGTAAAACATTCTTGACACTGTATCGTTTAAAACTAAAAAAAAATCACTCTTCTACCACAAAAATTGACCGAGTTATGACGTTTTGAAAAATCAAGATTTTGCATTATTTCATGACGTCATCGAGAGATCGCTTAAGGGACCGGATGCGAAATCCTTCAAAATATTGATTTTTCAAAACGTCATAACTCGGTCAATTTTTGTGGTAGAACAGTGATTTTTTTTTAGTTTTAAACGTTACAGTGTCAAGAATGTTTTACTAAATATGATTGATAGGACTGGGGGGCTGTATAAAAATTTAAATTTCGTAACTCTTTCAAAATTTGATTTTTTGAAAAACATTGAATAGACCCAAAATTCCTTTCGTAATTTGGAGATTTTTTCCTAAATAAACTATATGCTTATCTCTAACGGTTTAGAAATTAGCTATTGGTCCACGATAGGAGTGGACACCCTGTATTTTTAGCGTCTTGGTTAGTTTCATTACTTCACGATATTATTTTGAGTTACGGAAGTAAAATCTTTTCGGAACTCAACTAGGTGTCAAATTTTTGTTAAAGTCAAGGGTTGTGGGAGGTCTCCTGCCTTGTCCATAAATTTGAACTACTTTTTTAAAATTTAGCAAGGTAGTAACCACGAACCCACGGGGGTCCGCGGACCACACTTTGGGAAACTCTGATGTCAATGAATGTCTCGGATAAACCCGGCAAAAATTTCTACCCTTTTCATTAATAAGTTGTGCAATTGAGTTCCCTAATTCTTAAAACAAAATTATTTACTGTTTTGCGGAATTGCAAAAAGCGTATCATGTATCGAAAAGCAATAGTTGAAGTAGCGTTTTCTGACGTAAAGAGAAGGAGTGTCTGTTGAATATATGTGTTTCTTTTTATTTAAAGGAGGTACTATACTAAAATGCAACGTTTCTTGACAAAAACATCGTGACATCAGCGTGACGTTTGCGTGACGTTAGCCTATGAAAAACGAGCTAGATAAAACGTCACAGCCTACTTGGCGAATAAGAGGAGATCGTTGACTGCTTGTGAGCTCTTATTGGCTCCACCCGTAGTGACGTCAGTGCCAAGTTAAGTTGCATTCTAGTATAGTCAACGTTAAAAAATATGCAGCAGCGGTGAGTTGTTTTCTTTGCGTTGATACTGCACTGGGGTAGAAACAACATTTACAGAATTTAAGTACTTTTACTGAGCAGTTAACGAGGGGTTTTCGATAAATTTAGCAGAAGGATTTTGATCTCTATAGTACAGAAGAGAAAGCTCTATACAGTAACTCCCGATTGTCCGTGGAATAGAAAGGAACGCCACCGCAGAAAAGTGAATGCCTCGGAAAATCCGAAAAATAATAAATGTAATAAAAAATAAAAATGTTTAATAAAATGTAATAAAGTAGCATATCAAATTGAAGGAAATTTAAAGCTCTACAACTTTTGCAATAGCATTTATAAGTAAAAATGAACTTGGAAGGAACTAGGCGAAAAATTTGACAAAAAAAAAACCGAGTTTCTCCGATTTTTTTTTTTTCGCAACATACACCAGGAAAATTATTGAAAATTCGACAAATATGTGTAGAAACACTATTATAGGAAGTTTATTCAGCTTGAATTTTTATTTTGAACCCATTTTTCCCACCATTTCCGCGATTTTTTGAGAAACCCAAAATTTGCTTCCCCCCTCCCTCCCACCTTTATCTCACCCCTCAGGGTCGGGGACTTTCAGTATGTTTGCTTACTATCTACCCCTAACAATATTCTGAAGTCAAATACTCTCGCATATTCCATGCATTCTATAATGTATTCATTGACTGGACTATTTTGTGATATTTTCCTTTGAGATAAGGTGTTAAAGAGTTAACGGTAAGGTGTTCGTGCCTCCATTTCTCCAGGACTTATGACTATAAGTAAAGGAGAGACAACACCTTGGATCAGCGGTAAGTAAAGTGAAATCATCATTCGTAAGATATACTTATTTTTAAACAATATATTGTGCTAAAGATAACTTTTTAAGCATTTTATTGTAAAATTTTAATTTTTATTTAAAGAAGTACGTTTTTCTTCTCATTTTTAGGAGAAATTTGCTCAAATGGAAGCCTTAAAGATTTCACAGTAAGTCTTTTGCCATTTCTTCACCAACACTTAGCCTTCATTTTCTTACTTATTTATTTTATTTATTTATTTATTTCGATTATTAAATTCTTGCGGTTTCAGCGACGGGGTTTTATTCTCAAGTACTTGAAAAAAAAAAAAAAAAAGAAAGAAAGAAATCATTTAAATATTTCATTCCATAATTTTTGCCCACATTTACAATTCTTTGGCAAAAGAAAAAACAAAGGGAGAAAGAAAAGTGAAGTCTACAAATACCTTTGCGCTATTGATGTAGAGAAAAATGCAAGGTTAAGGAGGCACAAATTAGCAGGGATACTGCAGACACGTGTTTCGGCGTTACAAGGAACGCCTATTTCAATGCTAAAAATTTTGAGCTTATGAATGCACAGACATCCGACGTGCATCCACAAGCTCAAAATTTTTGGCATTGAAAAAGGCGTTCCTTGTAACGCCGAAACACGTGTCTGCAGTATCCCTGCTAATTTGTGCCTCCTTAACGTTGTATTTTTCTCTACACAAAGAAAAGTGAGTTTATTTCCAGGAAAACAGTACACCGGAATGACGTTCCCGCACCAATTTACCCCTGAATATTGTATTTATATAAGTCACCGTAAAAGAATAAAATTGGAAAATATCGACTTTCACCGGTGACTCATTGGAAATATTCGATAGTTTCCGATGTTTTATGTATGTGTATGTTGATATTTCCCGGCTTTTGTCGACATTAATCAGGTTTCTGATTTTATTTATGTAATTTAAATATATTAAAATTAATTTATGTAATAAGTAATCTTGAGATACTTATCATCTTTGAAATATAATTTGTTTATAATATCCCACACTTAAAATGCAGATTAGGGATGCACCGATTAATCGGCAGTACCGATTAATCGGCTATAATCGGCCACTTTGCCGATTATTAATAATCGGCAAAATCGGGCCGATTAATCGGCTGAAAATTATTTTTCAGATATTATTCTTTAAAGTATACTTTCACCAGGAAACTATGATGAATAATTTTATTAACAGTAATAATAATCCTCACAGTTGATGTAAAGTTTTTTTGTAAATTAATTTTCCTACTTTGAATAAATATACATAGACAATGATGCAACATTTTCTATGTGGCGATAGCTTTCTCCTTAGCACAGTGCTTTCAGATAACCTCTAATTTTCAAAGAATAAAAGTATGGAATTAAATTGCGACTAATTACTAAAATATATGAATTAAAAGCTTCTAAATTGGAGTGTTCACCACACACTCCCCCTCCTCTCCTTTTTTAATAAATTTTTATTTCCAATTAACGTAACTAACAATGTGTTAATAATATTATTGACACTAATATGAAAATTGGTTCAAAGAAATTTGATAAAATATTGAAATTCTTATGTGAAAACTAAGAAAATGGAAAAAAAAAATCTTCTCCCAGAAATAAATTACTTACTATTTCTAAACTTGGAATTGTGTAAGAGATAAAAAACAGTGATGGTAAAATTGGTAGTAGAAAAACAATTATCCTTATTATTAATCGGCTCAGCCGATTAATCGGCCGATTATCAACAACCGATTAATTGGTAATCGGTAATCGGCCAATTTGCTTATCGGTGCATCCCTAATGCAGATTATAAATAATGAATTTAAGGTAAATTCTAACCTTCGCATCTATCAGCAGGAACATTTTTTGTTTTATTTTCCCCCAGGCTGAGTTTGCCGTCTTGAAATCCGAGTCTGGTATACCCATAGGAGACAAAGTGAATGTAATGACGATTGGGCCCCGGGGTCCGATGTTGCTGCAGGACTTCGTGTACATCGAAGAAATAGCCCATTTCGATAGGTGAGTCACCTGGCACACTCCTGGACGGTTGTTCTGTTATTATTGAACAATTTAAAAAAGTCTTCTACTGGGCTTAGTTGAAAATCATATATTATTTTCTTGGATTTGGCATGTTGCATTTAAACCCGTGCGACGCAGGGGAACATCAGCTAGTTAATCATATAAATATTGTTCATTTATTATTAAAATAACCAAAATAAAAAAAAAAACAATATTTGAGGGACATTTTAATGGATCATTATCATAATATAATAAGTAGTAAAATATTCATTTTTATTTATGCTCGTAAAATTATCAGCAGTACAACAATTTCAATACAGATTAAAACTGCCAAGTTAAATATAGAACATTAGTTTGATGTCTATATATTCTAGTAAAGATGTAAGAAAATGTACAACAGTGATTTGAGGAAGCATTTACTATTTATTAAGATTTTAGTTTCTATTAAATGAAAATATTGGATATGTATCAAATTACCAAAATATCCGATGTGTATCAAAATATGATATTCTGGAACCTTGGTACGGACTTGTATGCTTTTGATCGATGACACATCCAGATTTGTGACCTAGGGAGCGGATCCCGGACCGGGTGGTGCACGCGAAGGGGAACGGCGCCTTCGGCTACTTCGAGGTCACCGATGACGTCACTCGCTACACGAAGGCCAAGCTCTTCAACAGGTCCGGCAAACGGACCCCGGTCGCAGTGCGGTTCTCCATCGCAAGTGAGTGTTGCATTTGTTATTGTTGTTGTTCTTGTTTCTCAAACCACTCGGGTACCCGAGCCCGAGTAGACACATCTACCCGATTTAAGGCGGAATATGTACTGCTTCCGTTTTTACGAGCACCATTAAGGTGGAAGTCCGATATATCAACACACATGCTATAAGACCCGTTTATAGGGCAGGCAGCCATTCACAATAGTAATTCGCACAGAGGAAGGACAAGGACAGGAGAGAGTGAAAGTACATCCGTGCCTGAGTCAGGATTCGAACCCGGTTCCATCTGATCACTGTCAGACTACTCTGACCACTAGACAAGGTGGCCGGCGAGTTGCATTTGTCGCCGCCATAGATCTGGTTAGTTTAGCTACGACCCAGGACAATGTGTTTCTGTTGTTGGGGTTAGAGCCGCTTTATAGACAGGCCGACGCATCAAGCTTAAGTTTCACCACTTTAGATCCAACTTATTTACTTTTCATTTTTCATTGTTGAGAAGTAGGGTTTCCAGAGCAATGTTTCGGACATTGCCAAACTTTGCTAAATTAACGTGTCGCTAATGATTTTGCAAACTGGAAATTTACCAAAACGCGACAACTTGCCAGAAAAGACAACCACTCATCAATCGGCAAAAAGGAGTAGCACGAGCTGGATCCAAAGTGGTGAAACTTAATCTTGATGCGTCGACTCGTTTATATAGGGGCCTTAGTTGGGGTTATAAGGAGGAGGAGTTTGTTCTGTCGTGACCTTGATAATGCTCTAAGCTCAACCGTTACCATTTCATTTCACTCTAGGATCCCTCGTATCTACCACTACACGTGGTTTAAATCTTTAGACGGGGCCCTGAAGAGGAGTCGAGCAAGCCCCTGATCCAGGGGTATTGACTCACTTGGAGGACTTTGTGACCATGGGCATTTTTAATGTCCCCCAGTCACTATTAGTGAACACGGCCAGTCTTTGACCGGCTGGAATTGAGCCTGGGATCTTGCAGTTACGAGTTTGATGCCTTACCGATCGGGACACCTCCCATGAACAGAAGGTTCCTGTCAGTTATTAGAGAAGACCAGCCATTCTGCATCATTGCAAAACACTAACGATTAGCTAGCGATCAGAAATTTAAGGCATTTAAAATCAACACTAGGCTTTTTTTTTTCTGTATGGAATTCTTTTTTTGGTCAGTTATTCAATATCTTGTCCAAGTGCCATTTTTTGACAGCTAGACTTTATGACCTTAATAATGTTTACTTATTTCGGAAGTTGAGTGAACAAAGAAAAAAAAACAATTTTTTTGGCTCTGATTTGAGTTGGAACATTTTTGCAAAATTACTACGAAAGCAACCCAACTCAGTTCAGTACTTATTACCCTTCTCCTATTACTCAAAATAGAAGACAGCACGAGAATAAAAGGGGCGCTTTTAAAATTCTATTAGCATAAAATTACCAGACAAAAAAAAAAGGTATGCCCCTTTCATTCTCGGTGTGCGATATGTTGAAGACGACAGCTGATTTCGTTGTGTCCAACAGATGCCGAAGTGGGCTCTCCGGACGCATCCAGGGACGTCCGTGGGATGTCCGTCAAGTTCTACACGGAGGAGGGCAACTGGGACCTGCTGGGAACCAGCATTCCCGTCTTCCCGGTCAGGGATCCGATTTTATTCCCCAGCTTTGCCAGGGTCCTGCAACCCGATCCGGTGTCTCACTTGAGGGTAAGGTTTTGATTTTACGCACCCCAAAATAAATGTTGAGTCGTTTTTTCGATCGTGCATATGTACTTACCAACATATGAGCAGCCGAAAAACCCTTTTCAACCACCCCCGAGTTAATTAGGACGAGTTTTCTCGTGACGTCTGTATGTAGCAGGCACGTGCCGTAAACGAGCGCCCAGGGTAGGTAGAGGACATGATTTATGGAATAATAATACATACTATGTTGAAAACGCAAATGATGTTAACCGTGTCATAAAACAGTATAAATATAATTGAGATTTAAGTAGTCCTTAGTATAAACATATGTACAAAGATATTCATCTTATTCTATATAAAATCCATTGTTCTTTCTTCCGTTGTGATGAAAATACCCGTGACTTTCATAAAAATTGACAGCGGGGACTTTGTTAATTTTTTTCACTTTCTTTTTCTAAAGATATCAAAACAAGAGATGAAAGGTTGCTCTTAATTCTTTTTATGGCCGAAAATATTTACTCTACAGAAACAATCGCGGCTGGTATAATCAAAATTAACTGCAACAACACCAGTTTCTGGAAACAGTTGGCTCAGTTCACTTTTCAAAACTAAAATCAACACATTTTTCACAAAAAACTTGTTCCCATATAAAACATCTGCTAAATCTGCTATCCGTCTTATAACGTCAAAAAGTTCCCGTACTTTTTTGATAGACAGTAAATGCATCCTTATCAACTCCAAAAGCTAATTTTTGAAATTTACTTCCATATATATATGGAAGACATGAATTTTTAATACTAATGACATGAATTTTTCAATTTTCTGTCCTTCTTTAATTTTTAAGTCTTTTTTCAAAAAGTTTAAACGGAACAACTATCCTGAGATATCAACTTAAACGTGAGAAACAATATGACACAGAAAAAACGAAACATTTGAAAATTACGGAAACATTTCATTGAAAACAAAACACCACAGAAAAAACGAATCGTAACGCTGCGCAGAAGCAAGGACCTTCGCACAGAGGCATTTCTCATTCTGCCTCTGCCGGCGCTTTGGCTGACGCGAAGGGGGAAAATGCTGCGGCACGGGGGTGTTCAGGATGCTAAGCATTGCATAGATACAGAGGTCGAAAAGCAGTGTCGGTCGCTGCTTTTCAAGTGAACAAAAATGAAAAAATTCCATTTTTTTCTTTTTTGGCTGTTCTTTCTGTGTAATATATATATATATATATATTTTTTCCAATCAACGCATTAAATGTCATTGAATGAAGTGGTGAGATTGGTATGTTTTCTTCGTGGGTAGGCACTGCCTACCTTGCCTACCCAGACGGCACGTCCCTGGTATGTAGGTATGTATGTGCGTATGTAGGCTCTGAGGGGTTGGCTAGTTGTGCAACTCCTCTTGTGGTTGCATTCGAATGTCTCCAAGGGGTTGTTTTTCCCCTTTTTTGGGTAAATCAATATTAATTTCAATGCAGACTAAAATGATATGAATTGGCGCAACCATTTGGCGATATGTCATCAAGCTTTTGGTCGCCTTTGGTCGCGAAGTGTCTGACGCCAACTTGGCGACATATCGCCATGTTGGCGACAAATTTGGCGATTTTTTTTTTTTTTTGAATTTGGGTTCAATTTGGCACTATTAGCTATATTTTGTGAAAAATCCACTGAATGATGCTAAAATCGGCGATATTTAGAAAATTAATCATTGCAAAACATTTTTTTGCATTGTTTCGTGGCAAGCTAAGGGTGTAAATGTTTGAATTGTTATCTTGCTCACTCCAAGCACTATTTTAACACTTAAGGCAGCCACTAAGAAATTTACACGTAAAAGAAGTAGTGTGGGGTCCATCCCAGATTTTTTTTTTTTTTGGAAAGTAATCTGCCACTTGAATACCTTATTAGGAATATATACTGCCGGCACCGCTTAAACGAATACCGCCGGTTACATTGCGTCTATGGCATGCGTTCCGTGATGTTTTATTCGAATAAGCGGGGTATTCGTTTATCCGTTACCCGATTAAGCGGGGACGACAGTAGTTATTAAAACGAGATAAGGAGCTCTTTGTCAATCAGGGCTATTAAGGAGAAAATCTCTGCCCACAAATGTTTGAAAAATATGTCTCGTGCTGCCATGTTTCTCATAAGGAAGACCATTCTACGTGACGGAACAGGACATTTGGAGCAATTTTGTCAGTAGATTTTGCTCCATAAATATAAGGTAAGAATATTTTGTTGGTAGCAACAGCAAACATTTGTCATAAGAATTACGTAAAAAATTTAAAATTGGTAATTTTTCAGAAAATGACTGAATTATAAGCACTAAAATGCCTGTGACGGAATAGGACTCGCGTGGGTTCCGTTCCGTGACAGGCATTATATTGCTTAATCTTGAATCATTTCCTTTAAAAATATGAATATTTAACTTCCCATGTAATTCTCATGACAAATGTTTGCTGTGGTTACCAAAAAAAAAATCCTACCTTGTTTTATTTGTATTTATGGAACAAAATCTATTGACAAAATTGTTCTAAATGCCCCGTTCCGTCACGTGAAATAGTCCAGGACTACCTTGTGTGTGTGTGGGTATGTTTCTCTAACCCTTTCCTAGCCCTCTTACTGCAACAAAGCAACAGTGGGTGGTGGCTGTTTCCACTGGGTTCAAGAGAAAGCTAAGAAGCTCCAAAAGAGCTCTTTCTAGAAAAGGATGAATTAACTGATCAAGAAATGGTCAATGTGAAAGAATATCGGTAGCAAACAGTGGACTAAAATAGACTGGTGAATGTTGATTTAAAGAGGCTTTTGCAAATCAGTGTCAACTTAGAGATTTTCACCCATACTCTGTAAAAAATGAATGTTGTTTTTTACAGTATAAACCAGCTAATTTTATAGTAATAAACGGTAAAAATTGCTAATTTTACAGTAAGAACTGTAAAATTGCTAGTTTACAGTAATAAACTCTAAAATTTCTAATTTTGCTGTTTATTACCGCACATTTTAGTTTTGAACTGGAGCCTCTGCTGCCAGTACTTCTATAGTATAATACAGCAAAATTTTACGGCAACAAACTAAAATTTCTAACTCTACATTACGAAACTGAAAAATTGCTAGTTTAACAGTTTATTACTGTGCATTTTACAGATTTAAATTGGAACCTTGGCTGCAATAGTATTATACTATAAAAACAACAGTTCATTTTCTTGTAGTGTAGGAATTAACATTGAACCAACCACCGGAAACATAAATGTCGACTTGCCGAGGTGGTCGACTTACCCGCCTGTCGAGTTACCAGAGTTTCACTGCATATTTGTGTCTGTAGTACGCCTAAGCGGTAAGAGAAATGTAGATAATGCAGTTTCCCCTTGCTTGAGAGCATCTCTGTCTGGAACAGCCGTAACAGATTGAAAGTCGAAAACCTCCATGAGAAGACTTCTATATCCAGCTCTGTTGGCTAGTGGGATATAAAAAGTGCAGAGCACATTCGGGCCGCGATCATGGGACCTTCTTTTAATCTCAAACAAGAACAAAAATCACGAAAAGTGACCATTGGCTCATCAGATCAAAATAAAAATAGCCCAAATTATAATAAAATATCTTAATACAGAAACATGTTTTCGGTTCTTGAAGAAATATTTTAATGTAATAGAGTAAATTTTTTTGTTTCTAACAAAGAAAATCTGCTATGAAGAGAGATGTTTTAAGAGAAAGTCTTCAGCGACAAGTACTCAACAACTCTGTACCTTGGAAGCAAACTAGCGCAAAACTAAAAAGAACGGCGATTTTGACTTTCATGACTGCATTGTATGTAGAATCTTATTCTGCATCGTGCATACATCAGACAAACGTTTTCACGCTCTCCTGAAAAGTAACGAAAATTGACTTGCTTTAGTCCGGCTCTGAGGTACCGAACTACCCCTTTCTTCTTTGTTCCCCTCCACACACTTCCGTTTTTTACTCATTAATTTGCATCACTTTAACAGCAAATTCCGGAGTCTCTCTGGGACTTCATAACGCTCCGGCCAGAAATGACGGCGGCAGCTGTTTTGCTTCTCAGCGACCGAGGGATACCGCAGAGCTACAGAAATATGGACGCCTTTGCGGTCAACACCTTCCAGCTGGTCAACGCCACTGGGGACACTGTTTACTGTAAATTCGCTTGTTTGGTAAGGAACTTAACTTTACGAAGGTAGACCATCAATTCTACCCTTTGGTTTGTATTGCAGGGCAGCCTTTGGATACGATCGTTGTCCATTCTCTCCAAATGCTCTTTCCACTTATACCTGTAGATTTTATGAATTAATGGTATTGTTTTCAATAAGTCCTGATGTCATCATTGCTGATTTTGACCAGTCTTTCGTCACATGAAATTTCCGAGTAAGGACATTTTTTGGAAGGAAACGATGAACTCCCGTGACCTCTCATCGAGGCGTCCCGGGAGTCAACACTACAATGATTACAAGCATCATGTACCGACAGCACGGCTATGACATCCAAAAATTGCAATTTAGTCCTTGCTATGTACTCATCAGTCTAGAATATTCAATAACCGAGCTGAAGGCAGATGTCCTCTCTTTGAACCTGAGATTACCTTAAAACTATAGAAAAAATTCATTTATCCCAGCTCGGTTTAAATGACAGGACATCTGCCTCCAGCTCGGTTATTGGATATTCCTAACTGATGTGACAGGACATCTGCCTCCAGCTCGGTTATTGGATATTCCTGACTGATGTGATAGGACATCTGCCTCCAGCTCGGTTATTGGATATTCCTGACTGATGTGACAGGACATCTGACTCCAGCTCGCTTATTGGGTATTCCTGACTGATGTGATAGGACATCTGCCTCCAGCTCGGTTATTGGATATTTCTGACTGATGAGGCCACAGCAAAAGTCAAATTGCAGTCTATGGATGTCATAACAGGTTTTCCGTAAATTAAGCTGCAAGTTACCGCCCATAAGCCAGAGCTAACATGCAATATACTGACAGCTTGATTATGCTACCCAGAGACTGCAGTTTCGTTCTTATTATGTGCTCCTCAGTGGACTCATCCCAATTACTGAGCTGGAAGCTGGAGGTAAATCATTAACTTTTCCCTCTAGGGTCCCCCATGCACTTGATTTAAACGGTTGGATGGAGCCCTGAAGATCGCTGTGTTGTTTTCTTTGATACAGATCAGGAGCCGAAAAATCCCTGGTCTACTACCCACAGAGACATTGACTCATTTGGAGGATTTTGTGACCACTAGCGTTTTCAACGTTCCTCAGCCACCATTAGTGAACGTTGGATCTTCGACCGGATAGGATCGAATCTGGGAACTTTCGGTTACGAGTCCAACGCCTTACCGATCGGGCAACCACGGCTTCGAATTGTACAACCATCCTACCCTCTCGCTGGTGTGCTAAATTTACTGTAGCTACCAGTTTGTAAGCACCCTCAATTGCATTGAAATGACATCTGCCTTCAGCTCAGTTATTGTCCGTTCCAGACTGATGAGTTCATAATCAGATCGGCACAACTGCAGTTTCTGGACAGTAAAACCGAGCTGCCGGTATAGTGCTTCCTTAGCCGTCGTTTGAGGGCGGTAACTTTCTGTTCATTAGGCGCTATTCACATTCCGACCGTTCCGGCCATCCGAACCGAATTTTTCGTTGCGAAACTGGCTTCCGGAATCCGTTGCTGTAACAGACAGCACGCCGAATCATCGGCTCCCGTCACCGTTCTAAAATACTTGATGTCGTCGGCTCCGACAGCCGTCAGATTTTTTTAGCAGCGATTTCATTGGTTCTCGCTTGGTGCGCGCTCTTTAGCCCTTGTGGGTGAATACCGTCATGTGAATTTCGGACGGAGTTACTGCGAATGCTCGGAATTTCTCTCCCCCCCACCCCTCCGTCCGTCACGTCCGAAAAACCACTTCGTTCGGACGGAATTGTCGCAATGTGAATAGACGTCGTTTGAGGGCGGTAACTTTCTGTTTATAGCAATGACTGTTCTTCCAGACCGACCAGGGCACCGGGTACCTGCTGCCTTCCAGGGCCCGCCAGCTCTCGGGCCAGGACCCGGACTCCCACGGCAGGGACCTCTTCCGGGCCATCGAGGCGGAGGATTATCCGTCCTGGACTCTCAGCATTCAGGTCATGACGGCGGAACAGGCCGGGCGAGTTGCCTTCAACCCCTTCGATCCGACAAAGGTACAGCAAAACCTGCAAAGTGAGACTGTTTTTGTCAGGAACAGAATTAGTCCGCTCTGGTTAACTGGAGTGTCATTATATCTGTACCTCAGAACCAGACTATCGTAAGTCCATTTTCTTAACTTTTCAGCAGAGGGCAAAAACGATTGCCGAATGAATACATGTAAAAGATGGGACTTCTGCTCTTTTTATGATGCTAAACAACTGTGAAGGAATTTGTTTTACAGAATAACGTTCTTACGGGTAGATGCGGAATAAGATTCTACATACAATGAAGCAATAAAGTGTAAATCGCCATTTTTGGACTTCCGTCGTTCTGGTTCTGAGGTGCAGATGTAACGAAGGAAAACTTTTGTATCTTGACCATCTGTTTATCGAATTTACATCAATTTTAGTTTGAAGTATTGTAAAAGAAAAAAAAATCGTGAGTTGACCTCTTGACTAAAGCATGAAATTGCACTAAAACTATAATCAGTTATACCTCAAATAAACAATCAGGCTGTACTGGTGCGCCATTTTTACATGATGTCTGTTTTGTGTTATCATCACCTGACGCGATATGGAAATTCTTTTGGGCCACCAATGCTTGGACCCCACGCAGGTGAAACCTTCAGACGAAAACATGCTGTTTTGCGTTTATTAACGCCAAAGGCAGGGGTCTCTCAAGAATGCGAGCAAATAGTCATCGACAGTTTTATAGCCATTTATTTTGATTTGGAAGGAAAGAGAGCATCATATTAACCGCTAACATTTCTTCTGAGCGACTACAGAAGAGAGGAATTCAAACAAATAAACATTTGAAGCTAAGAAAGTGACGTTAAAGGGTATTCTCCTCTAAAATATTTTAAAACTACTTAAAATTGTCTTTTTTTTTTCCTTAAAGAGTTTGTTTTACAATTTTTTAATTTATTGTTCGATGAAGAACCTGAGTATCAGATTCACTGCTATTCCCCTTGTCCACAACAATGTCCATGGGGATTTTTTTAAATTTCATTATCTTTTAAACAACTTGTTGACTTTTCATTTAGTCAACCCAAATATTATATCATTAAAAGTCCTGATAAAAGAAGAAACGCAGCATTAAAAAAATAAGTTATAGATGCAAAAAAAATGTCAAATATATAGGCTTTCAACTACAACGAAACCCTTTAATTTGCCAAAATGGCTCCAAGTCGTATTTTGCACGACACTTTTTTAAATCTCGCCATAACTACTATATTTACAATACTCTACTTGTTTATATTTAGGAGTGGCCTCGCGATGCCTTCCCCTTTATTCCTGTTGGAAAAATAGTGCTCAACAGAAATCCAAAGAATCATTTTGCTGAAGTGGAACAATTGGCGATGAGCCCGGCCAATTTAATTCCGGGAATTGAGCCTGGTCCTGACAAAGTGCTTCAGGTGAGTGTTTACATTTGTGTGTGTGAAGAAGTGTATAATGTCATCTGACAGACAAGTTTCCTAGCCTAAAGCAATGAAATCCGATTCTGTTCCTTGTTCAAAAATTTAGCGCGTAAAAATTTAACTCAGCTGAATTATCTTGATTGGAATGGAATTAGGCTCGTTCGTTTGAGAAGACACATATAAAGTCCATTCGCGGAAAAGTTAGACTTTAAGTAAACAAATAAGTTGCCAGGAGGTTTGCCGCTATACTACTTTTGGGGATTTCCTCTGGAAAAGAAAAAGTTAACCAATAGGATTCGCATTCGGCGTCTTTTAGGCCCAAATTTATTCTTGTCCAGACCAAACACGTGAAAGGGCGCAATCTTTGTTTATTTCTAGTCTACCTATTCCGCGAATGAACTGTGGGAGTTAAGGCTGAAAAGGTTTTTGACTTTTTTTTAAATTTCCTCTGATAGCAGTTGACCATTTTTTGTGTCTTGATTGCTAAACAACTATCATTGCAGTAAAAAGCTAATTAAACTAAACCCGTTTAAAGTTTAGTGTCTTGAGGTACTACAACCTGTAGCAATCGAAGAAGTACAGCCTCATAGTGTCATTCATAAATGACTTGTAAAAAGAGCAGGTAGTTTTGTCAAAACATTAAAGTTATCCAGTGAATTAGTCATAATCCAGGGAAGAAATCTCACATCCTCTGCCTTTCTAGAAGACAGTTATGGTGATATCTTGCTGAAGTAATTGGTGGTGAAGTAACTGCAGTTTCAGGGCTGAATCATGAAAAAAAAAAGAAAAAGAAAAAAGAACAGCAGCTAAAGATGCAAAATAAAACTTGCAGATTTTGAGCAACTGAAATCAACTTGGGAAATTTGGAAATAAACCTGAAACTTAAAGTATCAATGGGAATTTAGGATAGTAAATAAATTCAATTGTTACCATAGTTTCGATGGTAACGATTCAATCCATTTGTACGTTGATATTATCCCTAAAACATAATCATATGATTGTTTTTTCAGTAATCAAGTAATCATTCCGATAAATGATGTATATAACTTTATTAGAGTAATTTGAAACTCTAATATAGTTAAAATTTCTCGGTACTTACGTATCGTACTCCACCGCAGTTACAGATTTGGCGGTTTATTTGGCGAGGTTTTTTTTTTTTCGGTTTTAGATGACTGCGCGAGTGGGAACAACAGCCGTTAAAAAAACTGCTAAACGAACCGCAAATTCTGGTTTAACCACCAAATGTGTAGCTGCGCTGAGGTTAATACGCAAGTACCAATTTCTCTGCTGAAACTCCTAAATTTCCGTTCTTGTCACCGATTGAATGCTTTTATTCCAGGGCAGAATGTTCTCCTATCCGGATACACAGCGATATCGACTAGGCACCAACTATAATCAAATTCCGGTCAATTGTCCAGTACGTTCGCCAGCAAACAATTACGAAAGGAATGGCTTCATGACCCTAACAAGAAAGTCACGTAAGAGGCTATTTTTTGATGATTTTCTGAGATCTTGAGCTTGTGAATGATTCTTGCTGTCATTAATTGGTGCAATCGTTTAGGATGTACATACATACGTATATACAATACGTACATACACACATATCGTGCATACGCACATACACACATACGTTCATACAGACGTCACGAGAAAACTCGTCGTAATTAATTCAGGGGTGATCGAAAGGATATTTCGGCCGCTTATTTGTTCATAGGTACATATGCACGCTCTGAGGGGTCGAAGAAACTACTTAATATTCATTCACGGGGTGAGTAAAACAGAAATTTAGGCCGAAATTTGAGTGAAATTTTTTTCGTTGTAAAAATACTTCCTTCACTCCGTAAAAGGAAGTAACAAATAGTATCTCAGAAATAAATTAATAACTATGTCTAATTTCGAAATTGCAAAAGAAAGAAAGTAACGTTGAAATTTATAGTATTAAAAACAGTCATGAACATTAATCGGAAAAGCCGATTAATCGGCCGATTATCAACAGCCGATTAATCTGTAATCCGTATTCGGCTAATTTGCTTATCGGTGCCTCCACATGAAGCCAAATGGCACCTTCAAAGGTGCCATAGGGAGTCAAGTGACACCCCTCAGGGGGTGCCGCTGGTGCTACAACGTTTCACCCTTAAAGGTGCCTTGTGCAACCTGTAGTTTTAGTAGTGTACTCTATGCTTTTTGTTGCTCTTAATATTACAACCTTTTTATTGCGATCTCAAATGAAACTCTCATAACCGAAAATTCCCAAATATATTGCCCCGCATAAGCAATCTGACAGATATATTTGTTTCTGTTTTGGCAGCGTTCCCCAACTACTATCCCAACAGCTACAAAGGTCCCGTTCAAGACCCAACAGCACTAGAGAGTCCCTTCGATGTCTGCGGAATCGTGGCTCGCCACGACTCCTCCGAAGAAGACAACTTTTCGCAAGCCCGGACTTATTACAATGTGAGTGTATGAATAAACATATACGAGCAGAAGCTCTGCGGTTTGAAGTGCACTGTGAATAATTTGTTTCTTTTTTACCTAGCAAATGGACGAAGGCGAAAAGGAGCGTCTGGTAGAGAACATAATGTCGCCCCTACAAAGAGTTTCGAAATGCGTACAAGACAGAGCGGTGGAGACTTTATCAAACGTTGACTTGGATCTAGGACGAAGAATTTCGGAAGGCTTGAACAGAACAGTAAGTCATGTCAAAAGTATCTGCCTCGTACACAGTGATGGACAAAAATATATGGCCAGGAAAGAAACGGACGAAATATTGAAGTAAAACAGCACAAGCGGTTGCAGAAATATAACATTTGAAAAAAAAACAGCATTTAATATAAATTTACGGAAAAGTACAATGAATAAATAAGTGTTAATACTTTAACAGCATGTCTTTGCGTTGAATATTAAGATGTTGGAAGAAATTATAAGGCCACATTATCCCAGCATTTTTGGCTTAAAAGCATCCTTTGATTCAAGTCAAGCTATCGGTATAAAAATTGTTTCAAGAGGTTTTTGTTCCACTATATACTTGCTCAATATTGCTTTTAAATTCGAGAATACATATATGCAATATTTAGAGTAGACTGAGTGCAAATATAAGTTATTGTAAAGAAAGTCAACACCGTTTTTTTATTCATATTTTTTTTAAGTAAAAGTATGTAACAGGTAGAATCTTTGTAGGGGATCCATAAAAGATGCTACTTTTTTTCAACATTTTTGGCATCCCTTCCACTGTGTGTGTCACACTTCCCCCTCCATATTACTTGTTACGCTTTTTTTTAAGTTTGTTCTCATAAAAATGTTTGATGTCACGCTCCTTGCTGCCTTTTCCTTCCCCCTTGTCACAAACTCACAATTTAACGAACCGCCTCCTTCTCAAAGTGTAACATCATTTATGGACGGCTTACTGTTAAGCACGCAAAAGATGAAAATGAATAAAACTTTGCAAAGCGAAAGATCGTAATTAATTATTATAAAATAAAATTTAAGCAAAAAAGTGTATATTGCTCTTTTTTTTCATTTTTCAGGAAACTTAATAGCGAAAAAACAGGCATCTCGAATCATCATCAGAGTTTGAAGAGCATAAAGTTTGAAGAGCTTCATTCATCCTACCTTTTTATACTTTTATACACATGAAGATATTTTGTGAAGTTTATTTTGCTGTTTTTTGAAGAAGCAGTTCACGTGAATGTAAAAAACGTTGCACGGAATAAAAGAGGAGTTATTCATTCATGTAGCAATCAATATTGTAATAAAATTATGAACTTGCTGTAGAGTTTTGTTTTAAATTTTTTAACTTTGTAATAAAGCAAAACAATTTTTTATGTGCTTTTTAAAATGAGACAGATCAGAGCAAGTTTAGGCATATTTAAACACAAATATGTTTGAATTATTGTAAACTTCATAAAAATACTGTCACATCGATACAGTGCCTAGTAGTCAAGCTTATTATAAATGTGCCGTTGTCACTCTTGGCCACACTAATATCAGCGCTTAATTCACTTGCAATGAACAGTTGTTAATTTTTGGTTTAGTGTCTAATTCGTCAAGATATTAATAGTCACTAAATGTTTAATACAGCTAATTTGCAGGTTATAAATATGAATTCTTTTGAGTGGAACCGCTACATAGGCAGGCATCAGCTTAAGTTTAACTTCTTTAGATCCAATTTTTCATTGTTGCTAGACTAGAGTTACCAATGCAAAGTTTCGGACATTGCCACATTCACGTGTCGCTAATAATTGCTCACAGTGAAAAACTTCCAAAACGCAATAACTCGCTAAAAAAGACAACCATTCAAACACTTGACGGATACAAAGTGGTCAAATTTAAGCAGATGCGTCGGATTGTCTATATAGTGGCCGTACTTATGAGTGTTTGATGGTTGAGGAATTAATTTCAAACTATCAATGAGCGTAATATTACCACTGCTAATTATGATTGGTGCCATCAAAGATTATTTAGTTATTTCTTTAAATTATGACAGACGATTTGAACTATGACCTTGACAATGTGTACTTCTCTTTGGGGAATTCAGTAAAAAAAATGAATATGTTATTGACACGAATTTGAACTGGCATACTTTTGCTAGCCCACTACGAAAGCAACCCAACTTAATTTTAGTTACCTTTCAATATGAGCCCAAGAAGATTTATACATTGTCGAGGTCATGATTATACATTGTTGAAGGTATAATGAAGAAAAAAAGTTTGGGAAATAAACAACACACAAAAATTTGAAAAAGAAAAGTAAAGACTAGTATACTAGACAGCAACTTACTTTGCCACTGAACGTCATTACGGGCGGAGCCAATACGAGCTCACAAGCAGTCAACGATCTTCTCTAATTCGCCAAGTAGGCTGTGACGTATTATCTAGCTCGTTTTTCTTAGGCTAACGTCACGCTGACGTCACGATGTTTTTGTCAAGAAACGTTGCAGTGTAATATAGCGTTGCCGAGAACGCTATTTATTACCGCTAGGTTAACTATTTAATCTCAGAGATTTTTATAAATTTCGGAATATTGCCCAGAAGGAATAAAATCCTTAGTTTATCAACATAAGGGGTTTTTTGTTGAGAAACAACAATTTGACCATCCTTATCAATTTTGTGACAGATTTGAATTCGAGACTAAATTCCCAATACAACAGCAAACGGTATTAGCAAAAACAGGTTTAGAAGGTTTAGAATTGAATTAAATATTAAAGGATATAAGATACTGATTATTATTATTATTTCCACTAGCAGTACCCGCACGGCGATGTCCGTGCAATAAATGTAAAGGAAATCAACTGAATAAATTTAAATTCACTCCGACCTCTCTGAAGTAAAATTATTATACTCTTTAATTCAAATGTGCTCCACCACCTTTAAAATTCTTCTTAAAGTAGTGTTAAAATTCACAACAATGCGCCAAATAAATCAAGAAGGCATTAAGTTAAGTAACGGGATTTTAATTACTCAAATTTAGTCAATTTTCAAGGCTTAACTTAATACGCAAATTTAAACAACTATGTAACTTCAGGGACGAAATAGCAGTTTGTCTGGAAAATGGACCTAGTGTTTCAGTTTTGCGTATCGAGTTAAGCCTCGAAAATTGACTAAATTTGATTAACTAATATCTCCTGTTCTAATTAATGGAGAGAAACGTGCCAAAACTTTTCTTTTTCAGAAAAAACCTCCTTTCCAGCGATATATAGTGTTATGGGGTGGGGGGAAGTTTCCCCCCCCCCCAATTATGCCAGATACACCAAAAATGAGACTAATTAATTAATTAAAAAATAACTAATTCGAAATTTAGAATTCGGCCTCCCAAGCTCATTTCACAGGGATACGTTCGAATTTTGTGCCAAGAGTCAGGTCGGTAGGTGCTTTGGGAGCTTCTGGCCATCGATTACAAACATACGGTTCCCGTCTTCTTTATATGTATAGATTATCATTATTATTATTTTTAGGCATTAATAATGCATTAAAAGCTTTTTCTAAAGGAGAAACAAGATTAGAAAAAGAGGTTTACTGGCCTCAGTAAAATTATCATTGCATTTTAGAGCGTTAACTTAAAAACAGTTTGAAGAAAAACTAGAAAAATTTGTGGTGACTGGGGTTAACATGCAAACCAAAACAGTATAATTATAAATAAAACCATTATAAAAGAATGAACATAAATACAAACTATAAACATAACAGGGTTTGAGTGTAAGTTGGGCTATGGGAATGCTATTCTGGATGAATAAGACATTTTCTTGCGACGTCAATAAGTTCATCATTTGATTTTCCCCACGAAATCGAAGTCATACGGAATTTCTCTATAGTCGGAGCAAAACTAACTTGGCAACGTCGTAATTATATGGTTAGTATCTGCGTATCCTTCATAATGTTTTCAGGTTAGATTTGCCCCAACTCTCAAAAGTGAAGTGCAGTTCAGCTTCTTGTTAATTCTGACACCTAAGTAATCAACTTCATTGAATCTCTTGATGAAGCTCTTTCCCAATTTAATAATGGGCTACCTTTTTTACTCTCTTGGTGTTATGAAGAAGAGGTCTTTTGTTTTCGTCGAGGACGCTTCAAGATAATTTTTGATGTCCTTGATTGCATTTTTACTGTATTTTCTAGCTTAGCTTGTTGCTCAAAACGACTGGTATAATGTCGGTTGCAAAAAGGTTCATATGTGCTGATTTTATTAAAGACGAATCTTCGAAGCAAATAAAAAGTGATTTAACCACTTTTTTTGGTCACTCCCAACATAAGAAATGCTCTTGCTTATCTCCTCAAGCGATATGGTCATAGATAATTCAACCAACGTGTTGGAAAACAAAGAAGAAAATGGTAGTGATGAAAAAAAAAGGACATTGCTGAAAGTCGAAGCAGTTAGTAATTCATTTTTGCATTGCCCATTGAAAAGATCAGAGAACCCCTTCGTGCCTTACTTTAGAAAGCGTTGGTCCAACCGTTAACTTTAATCTTGGTTAGAGAAAACTGAGAGTAACTGTTTTATATTCATCGTCCACTTTTACTAAGTGTCGAAACCTTGCTTGGTTGCATGTTCTGACCAAGTTCCGGAGCAATTTTAAAAGATTCTGCGCATTCGATTTTCCACATTATAAGTATAGGGGTGGGGTCTCAGTGGCCGAGCGGTCTAAGGAGTGTAGCCGATAACTCTGAGACGGTGGGTTCGACTCCCACCCTCGCTCCGGATGTACTTTCCTTCCTTTGTGATGTAACTCTTTTATACATTGTTTGTACAAGATATCTATATCTATAAAAATGAGTGTATGTATACTTGTTCTCTATACAAATCCACAGTTTGCTTCAGATTTTCATCAAACTTGACACAGAGGTTCCTTGATGCCCTAGAATTCTCATAGGCGGGGTCTTGAAATTTTAAAAAATCTAAAAAGCTCAAATTTAAATTTTTTGTCAAAAAATGACCCTTTTATAGGAATCTAACCTATTTATATTGTAATCGAGATAGGCCTTTTAGCATTCAAATTGATGAAATTTAAGATTTTTAAATACAAGTATTTTCCAACAATGATTACGATTAAAGTAATGAATTTTCAATTTAAGGCTCACCTATTTCCTTTTAGCATTGAAATAAGTAAAAAACAATCATAATTCATGTGGACTTTATAAAAAGAACCACGGATTTGAATTTCAAATTTGCAATGCGACGACAGTTGCGTCTGTAATGGAGATAAGCCTTCAGAACGAGAAATAAATTTATTTCTGAGTTATAATAATTTTTACTTTGTAGGTGGGAACAATTAATAGAGAAAAGTTAATATTTTAAATTTGGTGGGTGAAATTGATGCAATTTTTTCACTTCCATGTGCATATATTTCATGCCAGTGGACGCGGCAAAGCACAGACAACATTTATCTTTAATTTTCACCTTTTGATAAGACTATTTTTCTGTAAACGTTTAACTTTCTGTAATATTTTAGATTTTTTCAAAGTTTGTACCTAAGAGACAGATTGATGCAAATTTTTTTATACCCATATGAATAGAACTCTTTCAAACTTTTTTTCCCTGAATGCTATGTTGTATTAATAAGCACCCGGGCAACGCCGGGTATTAAGCTAGTATGTAATAAAAATCATGTGTAATGGAGGCAAAACACTAGATTGTAGTCCTCATCAAAAACCTGGGCATATAGCCCCAAACGAAACGAAACGAAACGAAGTATAGGGGTAAGAATGGAGAGTGAATTCCTTAACTTTAGTAATAAAAATCATTGGGAAAACAAGAATCTCTTGTCGAAAGAAAGTCTTTAAAACAGAAGAAACTTCTTTTGACGAATAGGAAGAGTTGCAGTTTATAAGTGTTAATTCAACTGATGGAATCAACTGACTATGCAAAAAAAAAAAAAAATTAAAATCCCACACTAAATGAATATAACTTTGAGTTAGCTTATCTCTATATTTAAAAATAAAGTAAACTCAAAGATATTGTGAAAGGATGTTTGTGGCTGGCCTGCCTCCAGGCGGCCTCATGGAGTTTCGATGGTAACGCCTCATAGCACATAGACTTGAAATTTGGTACAAAATTAGTTCAAGCCTCGTAGATTTGTACCTCGGAGCCATTTTTCTCAATTTCAAATTAACTTTTTTTAATTACTTTTTTAAGCGTAAATTTTACATACTTCACCGAAATTGGGGGCAAAAAGATCGCCCCCACCCTAATATTATCTGTCGTTCAGTGCCGGGGTGGCATTTTTTCTGTATTGAAAAAGTAGACTTTTTTTTTAGTCAGAAGGGCGGCAACGGCCGCGCTGATTGTGTCACACACACAAAAAAAAGAAGAAAATCCTTTTTTTTACAACTCTGAAATTAAACACCTCAGGGGGCGGCCAGTATCAAAGCCCAGGGAAGATTCACATGCAAATACGCCTCTGCTGCCGTTGGAAAGAAATTTTCTTTCTGAAGAAAAAGATATTTGTTCTCCATTTCTATCCATTAATTTTTACAAGAGATTTTAGTGATTCTAATTGAGACGTTATTAAAAGCTCACCTCGAGTAAAATCACATTATCATTCGGCGAAACTGCTCCAAAATCTTTTCAACAAGGTAATGATCGACAAGCAAAACCGGTGACTCTTCGCTTTGTTTATTGCTCGTCTTTTTCAACAAAATATACACGATTGTTTTTCTCTCATATTTTCTTTACTTTTTTTTTAACATTTAAGAAAGTTTGTCATTATTCTTATGGAATTTTATTTTGTTTCAGTGATTTCATATGAATTACACGTTGCGAATTTGAGTTAACTTTTTCTCTGCGAGGGAAGGGAACTAGATTTTCTGTTTGGGTTCGATATTTTACTAGGGTGAGTTCTGGTAAGTGCGTCCACGGGGTAAGTGCGTACACTGGGAATTATATGAACACTGTCTTGAAATGGCTTCTGCAACACATCGACTATGTTAGATAACTGTCTAATGATAATTTCAATAGGTAGAATTCAGGCCTGGATTCAATAGACGAACCACAATCAGGGATAACTTAAATGTCTTCAAAAAAACTCTTAAGTAAAGATTGAGAAGGTTTTGTTTCAGTTTCTCTTGTAATCATGCCAAGCAATTGAAGTCAAGAAATGCAAGTTGTTTCTTTTAAGTAATAGCAACTAATAACATACATGGGGTATTTTGATCAAATACTCTAACTAAAATTTGTTTATATGACGGTACGCACTTTCCCTTTCTTTAAAGTAAGGTGGGGGTAAGTGCGTACCATTATGATGAGGCAAGTGCGTACCACTATCATGAGGCATATGCGTACTATTATGCGGAGCAAGTGCGTACCATTATGATGAGTGTGAACCATTACGTGGAAAATCCGACTCTCGTAATTCACCTTTAATTTTGCTTATAACTCTTTTATAAACCGATTATAAATCCGACGTCATTTCCATCAAGTATTTATATTAACATTGAATGCGGCATAAGATTTCAATTTTATTCATTACCTCTGAAATATATTGGCTTTTAGATATCAGTTAGTAAATTTTTCGTTGAAAATAGCGATCATGAGCTATACTTAATTTAAACCAGAATGACAAATGAAGCAATGAAAATAAGTGAAACACTAAATGAGGAACCAACTGATTCAAAAAACGAAAGGTGGAGTAATGAATAAATTATATTTAAGAAAATTAAAGAACACCTTGTGAAAAACTATTTGAATGCACAAGAAAAAAAAAGTACAAGTATCACATCATGATCAATTATTCTCTTTTTTTTGCTCTTTATTTTGTGTTTTTTCTTACTGCTGCTGATTCTAATAAGAAAAATATTTTAAAACTGTATTTATTCAAAAAAAAAAAAAGAAAAAAAACGAATTGTTCACTCAGGTCACTTAACAATCTACTATGCAAATAGAATTAAAGAAAATCACAGGGGTACGCACTTACAACAAAGCTTTGGACGCACATGTCTCATTTTACATTTAAGAAGGGGTAAGTGCGAACCCTGGCTTAAACACAGACTGATCAATGTATTTAACCAAAATAAACTATGTAGACTATGAGTGATTATTACTAAATAAAAAACAACTTACATTTGCTCACTTGGTCTTATTAAAAGGACAGAGGAAGAATCACAGACACAACTCTCTCAATCTTCAAATCACAGTTGTTCGCAAGACATGTGGAATATCACCGATTGCGTTTCATCCATGCAAGCAAGTGCTGATCTCTAGTATTAGGAATTATCCCAAGGCAATTACCTAACATATTTAATATATGCCAGAAGTTTTTTACTGCTCATATTCACATAATTTAAGGTGGACGCACTTACCCCGCTAGGTAGGGAAAGTGCGTACCTTAGAATAGGTGTCATAAACCAGGTCACAAAACCTATACTTATGGTTTATTTGACATATTATATGCTTCAAAATCTTAGTAAAGGATCTGGAAAGAAAACTAAAAAAAAATTGTGAGTGTACAAGATTTTTCAACAGAGCAGCATCCCTGAGAACACGAACTTTGCAAAAAAGGGTACGCACTTACCAGAACTCACCCTATATTTTTACTTTCTTCTATATCTAATATATAGAAGAAAGTATTGGTTTCGTGAAAATTTTCGAATGTCGAATTTTGACGGATTTGCACGTTTTGAGGTGCGCTGAGTCCATTTCGACCATTTTTAGAAAATGTCTGTCTGTGTGTGTATGACCAGTTTTTGTGGCCGCGCTAGAGCAAAAACTACTGCATGAAATCGAACAAAAATTTTTGCACATGTGTACCACCATGTGAACTAGTGCACCTGACTTTGTTTAGCGAATTCCTCCAAGGGGGGTGGAGCAATCGCACGTGTTCTGCGCATGGGTGATTGCTATATCTCAGGAAGTAACCGGCGGAATCAAACGAAAATTGGTCCATAGGTAGACCCTATAGAGTACAGGTGCTGATTTAATTTGCGTGTCAATATCTCGAAGGGGGGTGGAGCAATCGCACGTGTTCTGCGTGGGGGTGATTGCTATATCTCAGGAAGTAACCGGCGGAATTGAACGAAAATTAGTCCATTGGTAGACCCTGCCAAGTACAGGTACTGATTCAATTTGCGTGTCAATATCTTGAAGGGGGGTGGAGCAATCGCACGTGTTCTGCGCGGGGTTGATTGCTATATCTCAGGAAGTAACAGGCGAAATCAAACGAAAATTGGTTCATAGGTAGACCCTATTGAGTACAAGCGCTGATTCAATTTGTGTGTCAATATCTAAAAGGGGGGTGGAACAATCAAAAGTGCTTATTTTGTCATTGCACCTCCTGTATCTCGAGAAATATTGCTGAGATTTGAATGAAATTTGGAATAAGGTTAACCCAATATGGAAGCAAACATCGATTAAATTTTGGCGCCAATCGCCCCAGGGGGAGGGTGGGGTGATTTTTGCGCTTAGTCAACAATGCGAAAAATTAATTCATTAAAAAATCGCTTTCACGCTATTTAATTATCCAAACAGCTGAAAACTTTCAATGATTTGAAATTTTTAACTGTTGCCAGTTCCTTTTTACTAACAAATAAAATGTTTGCAATTAATCTAAGCAAGGCTTTTGCAATGATTTCCAATTTCGCTCATTGATTCTGCATTAGCAGGGTTATTACGAAAATTGGGAAATTGGAGCTGTCTCCAATTATTCGGGCGAGTACGTATTTTATTTTGTAACTGGAATTCGTAAGATAGATATAGAAGAAAGTTTCGTGACGGCCACGACAGCTAGTTTAATTATGTACATATTTTTATCATTTTTTATATCAGGTTGGGGTGAAATACCATTAAAAACGTCAATTGTTACCCGGGTTTTCGCCGTATTCGGTGGCATATAGTCGATTCAGGCTCCGAACCACCAGAAGAGGGTTGGTGATCGAGCCGCCAAAGGTGATGAACGGGGACTGGTGAACGAGCTGGGGGCGGAGCCCCGTAGTGGTTGAAAAACTCCCAGGAATTTTCATCAGGTTTTAATTACGATTACAAGTTTGCGAAACTTGTGATTTCAAGCGCTATGTGAGTGGGTAACTGCTGAATCGCAATAACCAGTTATGCAGGTGAGGAGGAGTCTGAAGGGTCCGCAGTAGGTCTTTGAGCTTTCCTTTTACTTGATTTTATTTTGCTTTTCTGTAAGTCAAGAATAATTTGAATGCTTATATTTCATCATGAGGTTCCAAAAACTTTGCATTTCTTTCCAATGTATGCAGAGAGAAAGGGGCCCAACTTCTATGAGCGAAAAACAAACCTTGGCTCTGTGCGAAATACAATATTGCACCACTTCCAATAATACCTCATTGCTTTCCGAACCATAGTCCTTACGTTTCTTCAGTCACATCAATAGGGCCGCCGAGAGGGAATATCTAGTCTCGACCCTTTGGACGCCCGGAAAAGGACAGCGTGGAGAAATTTTTGAGTAGGATCTGAAATGAGGAAACCATGTGTCAGTATACATCTCGGCTTCTGCTAGAGTTTAGTATTATTTAAAAAAAATAGCTCTTTTAGCAGTGAGATTTATGTTCGCGGAAGCTTGTGACGCTTTATATTAGATTAGATATAGTTTATAACAGACGCGATTAACGAGTGATAGGGCCCAAAACCTTATGATATGCGCCTCCCTCTCCATTCATGGGTTTTTCCTCTCCAACACACCCATTCTAAGCAATTTTACTTCAAAAATGTATTGTCATAGTCGCACACACACACACAAATCTCATTTAAAAATGGGTGGAGCTAAATTTGATTCATGTCAATTAGCAAAGCATCTATAATCTATATCTTAGAGCCAATGAGAGCAGGGCCGTTAACAGGGGGATATACACACAAAGGGAGGTTTATGACATACAAAAGTGTAATTTACATCAAAATACAATTTTTTAAAAAAATGGAAGAATGACAAACATAGCTGTTTCCATCTAGTCCAGAATACATTGTCTTCGGGGTTAATGGAAACACCTAGGTTGCACAGAAAAATAGCTGGGAAGGAAAAATTCAGAAGGAAACGTTTTTAATGATCTTCCACATGACTAGTAAAACTAGTTAAAGTCAGTTATTTTGCACTTGTAGACCTGCTGGAAGGGAAAAGGTATAAAGGCATTTTCACTAAACTTAAAAAAAAAAAAAAAAAAAAAAAAAAAAAAAAAAAAAAAAAAAAAAAAAAACTTTTTCCAAAGTGTCATCTCTAAACAATGGCAACGCCTACAAGATTGTTTGGAAACACGCGGAACTCTCCATTTGTCTTTTACATGCTACCTAGTCTCCGATCACCAACAGTTAAGGTTCAAAAATTACTACAATTGTTGCAACAAGTAGTAGAAAAAAATTTCGTTTCCGGTTCCCGGCCATTGGGGCTCATTTACTTCTGTCCGTCTCTCATTTCTCGTTCAATTGACTGTTGTTTTGGACATGTGAACCATACTCCGTTTTAATACTGATGAAGAGGCTTGTATTTTATAGCCTCGAAACAGCTCTTTGCCGAGTTTTTAACTCATTTTAAATGTGTTTATTTGTACTTTTATATGCCTTATGCTATTTTACTCATTTCGCAGTAAAGTTTCCAACTGCTGTTTTACAATACAACAAGTTGTGTCTTGTAATAGCTTACAATTACAACATCCCCCCTCCCCCAACTAACCCTATTCAATTGCAAGCCAAAATCTTTTCCGATTTCTTGCATTACTATCGAGTTTTGTTTGAATAAGGCCCCGAAGAGCGCTCTGTTTATTTGATCCAGAAAAGAAACTGAGCAACATCTAGTATAGCACCCCCAGAGTAAGTGATTTGAAATAGGAACTTGGGGGGAAAAGTTTGTGATCACGACTCATATTTTACGTGCTCTAGCCACCATTAGTGAACACGATGGATCTTTAACCGGCTAGGAAAGAACTCAGAACTCTTCGGGTGTGGATCCGGCGCCTTTGCGATTGGGCCACTACGCCTCCCTAGTCCAGAACTCCCAGAGCTATTGATTTCGAATGAAAACTTGGAGGGCTTTGTAACCACAAGCATTCTTAACTTCCCCCAGTTACAATTAGTGAACACGGTGAATCTTTGACAGGCTAGGATAGAACTCTCCGGTTACGAATCCGACGCCTCACCGATCGGGCCACCACGGTCCAGTTCCCAGCATAGGAAAGTCTTCCAAAAGTGGCCCCAATGTGTTAGCTGTTAAAGCGAGAAATTTAAAAAACCGAATCTTTCCCCGAATTCAAGACTTTTTAGCACAAAATAATTAGAGCGTTTTATAGAAAACTAATTAAAGTAACCTTGACGTTTATAAACTATTAATGGTGGTTGGTGACGCTATTAAATTTAGCGTCACCAACCTGGAGTAAAATTTGTTTAATTATAGCCATTTATACTGCGTGCAGTTCGACAGCTGGTGCCTTAATTGGGAAATGAATCTCCTAATAAACGTGCCGTAAAAGTGAAACCATTTTCCCGCAGTGAAGGTCAATTTAACTCTTCGTGGAAAGCTCTAAGTGGGTTTAACAAATTGAAAGTTTTTCTTTAAGCTGTGTGACTTTTACGCAGTGAAAATGCTGGCAATTGTTTTGCTAATATTACAAGCAGTTAAAGGTAAGTCATTATCTGATATCATCCAGTTTAGCTTTAGAACTATTATTCGTAATTATGTATTTTTTTATTGTTGTTATTATTATTATTCCATTTATTTAAGAACACCAGTATATCCTGACAAAATATATCTTACAGCACAATTTTTGGTAGTGATAATTGATATTTTATGTTAAATTAGTCAAAGAAAATAGTCGTAAATTCCTATGAAAATTGATAGAAAACAGTAATAATCATTGTTTTTCATGATCCTGATATCTTTCATAGAATTTAGTGACTAATGAGATTTTTTTTGATTGACATTATGACATTATTTAGGCATTAAATGCTCTCGATTTCACAAAGAAATTGCTGGCGATCACCGTTCATTGTGGAGGAAACTTTTAATCTTTTAAGCCAAACATGGACTTCTATTCTGTGTAAATTATTTATATTACTATATTTTCCACTAGCTACTTAGCCCGGCTCTGCATGGGATCTATCTTAAGGAAAAATGTCGTGTCAAGTGACGCGTGTGTCTAAAAGTCCCGAATAAATTAAATTCAATAGTTTGCTAGAACGCAGTACGAAAAATTAATCAATCGCCAAAAAATTTTAAATCCGTCCGTTACAGGAAAAGCCTAAAGCAAACGCAAGAATTTTATTCGTTTGTGTTCAAGAAAAAAATGGCAATACCTTTTTCTCATTAATAATTTATTTCACCCTATTTAATTTCTTTCACGCTCGTGCAGACGATTTTTATAAATCCAATTTAAAATGGATATTTCCAAATTTAAAACTGCCCATATCTTTTTCCAGGATGGAGATATCGATTAGTGGATTTGAAATCCTTAAATTACGTGGTGTTGCATGATGTAATTGGAGTCGTCGAGTGTTTTTACTGCCATGTCGAGTGTATTTTAAGTTAGTCAGTAAGTTTCATATACTTAAGACCTACCTATAAATGTTACTCATTATATTTGGCAGTATAAAACAAAATTTGTGGTATGCCATAGCGGTAATCCATATATCTTAATCCACATAAATAAAACAAAGAATATGTATGTTTATGTGTGTGTGTGTACCTTATACAAATCCAACAGTTTACGTCGGATCTAGACGAAATTTGGCAGGGAGATACTTGGGCACCCGGGAAGGATCATAGGGTGGTTTTTAAGCGGGAAAAAAGTACCGATCCGTTCGAATTTCGAATAAAAGACTTCAAAATGGCTCTATCTAGCGAAATACTTATCGGATCTTCTCGATCTTGGTCTCATTGAAAGAACGCAAAAAATACCTTTGAGGAAAGTTTCCTCCCTTTGCTCATTGATGCGCTTTCTGCATGAAATTTAAAATAGGAATAAATAATCTGAAAAGTAAATTGAAATTTGTGAAAAATTATAACTTTTATAAACAGAAAGTAAACAATTGACTGTAAGGGCGCTTTTCCACTTGACGACACGACAACGACAAAAGTCGGACGGTAATACTGCAACGATGAGTACCGTGTCATGTCGTTTATAGCACTGTTTTTCCACTCAAACGATATCGTTTCTCCGAACGGGTCATTTACCACCGCATTTCAGTTTGAAACAGCACTGTGTTCGCAC
Source organism: Uloborus plumipes (assembly GCA_038373865.1). Classification (NCBI taxonomy): domain Eukaryota; kingdom Metazoa; phylum Arthropoda; class Arachnida; order Araneae; family Uloboridae; genus Uloborus; species Uloborus plumipes. Next base: position 34,642 of record JAXGGA010012588.1, read on the forward strand.
GTCTATTATTATGGCTGCTCAATTTAACAGATTACGATTACTATATTTGCTTTCCTCCGGAGAAAAAGAAAACAAATTAAGAGACAAAAAAAAAAATAAATAAAATAAAATGAAATTATTTGCGTGTTCTACAAGTACTGTGCAAAACGAGGGACGCCTGTATACATATTGTAGAATAGATAACTTGATTGCTGATTTTAAATATTTTTACTAAATTTACAAAGAAGAGTAAAAATTTAAAATCCAGACAATATTATTTTACACAAGTATTTTAATCTAAAGTGTATAATATATTTTTATATTCACGAACAATGCTCTTTGAACTTACCTGTTTCTTTCTTGTCTGTAGAAGATTTGCCGTCATATTTCTCATCTAAGAAACTAAAAACTTCTTCCCAGGCTTTTTCCCTGTGAATTTTGTTTTTGTATGAAATATTTCGCTTGTCCCACAGACACGATCGCTGCTCAATTAATTCACACAAAACAGACGTCAAACTTGAATTCCATGTTGCTCATCGAAGAAAGTTCAGAATGAAAATTTGATCTCTTTTGAAGCATTAAAAATCGTCTGAGCAACAATTAATGAAACAAAGAATAAAATGAAATGATTAAAATCTTTTATTGGTAAACCTTTTATCAATCGTCTGCAAATTGAAGCTTATATTTTATTAATGCAGAAACGTCGGCTTTTTACGTCATTGCTACATTTTGAAAAAAGTAAACAGATGAATGAATGTCGTCCCGATTTTAAAGGCGAGACGGATGCCATCCGACACGAATGGGACGACAAACGATATCTTTCGGTCAGAGACGACACAATCGTCCTGGAATCGGGAGATGGAAAAGCGCATAGCATATTTTAATGCATTTTGCGTGCGCCAATGTTGGATGACGACAATCGTTTACGATTTATCGTTGTCGTGTCGGTAAGTGGAAAAGCGCCCTAAAATTACGAAAACTTTATTTTGTCAGAAACAAATTCAAGTTTTAAAAATTTTTTTAGAACTTTATTTCTTGCATATGACAGTAAGTTTTTCAGCGAAAATGGACCACATAATTTACCTACAAAGTTCATCACAATTTTATGCATCGAAAAGTAAGAAAGTATTCTTCTGTTTCAGGAGAGGTTTGTTCATATAGAAGTCTGAAAGAAAACTTGGTAAGATATTTTACTTTATGTTAAGGTTAGCATGTGTAAAAGAGTGCTGTACTTCGTACCGATCAACTAAGGTCCTAAGGAACAGAGTAATGCTAAATACTAGATATTCCATTTGTGTTTTTTCCGGGACGAGAAAATTTTGCATCTAAATAGCATGATGTGTTCACACGTAGGAAAAAGAATGACTTAGTTTACATTTAAACTCCTTTGATTTCGCTATTTTTTTATGCCAAAAGGACGTAATTCTTGTAATTTTGTTTCAAAAGTGGTTAGGTCATTTTTGGACCATTCCACGGAAATGCCGCCATTTTGTCCCGCACGTGAAGCTCATATATTTCATTAAAACTAGTAGTTTTTACAGGTCATGAAAAAAGATATTTTCTTAAGAGATCCAGCACCGGTTTGTGATTTTTTAACCCACAAGCTTTCGTTCATTACTTTTTATAATCACTTCTTTTTAGTGAAATACATAAGTGTCACGAGTGGGACAAGATGGCGGCTTGTTGGAGAATGGCCTTTTTACTTTTTTTATTTTCTAAATACTATACTGGCAGGGTCTTTTAACCCTGGAGCTTAGAATGATTATTATTTTTAGGTTTCCAGGAAAAAAAAATTTTTTTGCTTTCATTCAACTTTGTCTTACATAACAAAATTTTAATTTTTAAACAACTAAAAATAAAAAAAAAAAGATTCAATACTATTTTGGAGCAGACTTTTCAAGAGAACTGTTAGGGCGCTTTTTCACTTATCGACACAACAGCGATAAATCGTACAAGAGTCATAAAACGTTGAAAATCTGCAGCGCGAAGGAGTGTCACATGACAATCAAACAAAAATTCGTTCAATGTTGACGGCTGAAGAAGCAGCCCTTTGCCATCTTTGTCAGGTGTCTAACTACCCTAACGTTAACTCAGGGTCAGGATACTTTGCTTAGTCAGATGTCTGTCTGCCGTAAGGTTACCACATGATGCCTAGCCCTGTTAGATGTGTATCTGCCCTTATGTTACCGCATGGTGCTTAGCTCTGCCAGATATCTGTCTGCCCTAAGGTTATCATATGAAGCTCCGGTTTTCTTCGACAGGGCCGCTGCGGCGTACTGAAATCCGAGACCGGGACGCCCATCGATGACTATTTCAGCACGCTCACTGCAGGACCCAGAGGACCGATACTGATGCAAGACAGCAGGTACCTGGAGGAAATGTCACACTTTGACCGGTTAGTTCAACTACTTTATACCTATCTTTTTTCTGGTCACATGTCCATGACAACTTTTTCCCACAAAAATCTTTGAAAATATTTCACGTTTCAATTGGTCATGCCTTATCCTCTTCAGTCCGGATTTTTTCAACCATTTCAATTTCAAGTTTTTAAACCTTTGTTAGGTCTGAATAATACCTAGAAAAAAAATCTGGTATGGACCCCACACTACTTCCTTTTACGTGCAAATTTCTTAGTAGTTGCCTTAAGTGTTAAAAAAAGTGCTTGGAGTGAGCAAGGTAACAATTCAAATATTTACTCCCCTAATCTACCACGAAACAATGCAAAAAATATTTTACAATGGTTATTTTTCTAAATATTGCTGATTTTAATATCATTTAGTGAATTTTTCGCAAAATATCGCCAATAGCGCCAAGTTGAACCCAAATTCAAAAAATAATTTTTTCGCCAAATATGTCGCCAACTTGGCGATATATCGCCAAGTTGGCGTCAAACACTGGGCGACCAAAAGCTTGGCGACAAGTCGCCAAGTAGTGGCGCCAGTTCATATCACTTGAGTCTGTATTGAAATTAACATTGATTTACCCCAAAAAAGGGGTAAAAGACCCCTTTGGGAACATTCGAATACAATCACAAGGGAAGGTGCACAACTAGACCCCCCTCAGAGCCTACATACCAAGCTAGAAGTTTCTACGGCATATAGTTTTTGAGTTATGCGAGCCACATACGCACATACATCCGCACATACGTACATACAGACGTCACGAGAAAACTCGTCGTAATTTACTCGGGGGTGGTCGAAATTGATTTTTCGGCTGTTTGTATGTTGTTAGGTATATATGCACGTGCTGACAGGTCGAAAAAACTACGCGCCATTCATTCAGGGGTGAGCAAAGTCAAAATTTAGACCGAAATTTGAGTGAAATTTTTTTCGTGATCACAATACTTCCTTTACTACGTAAAAGGAAGTAAAAATTGGGATTGGGGAAAAATAAATGCTACAATCTTAGATTTTACAATACATAGTTTTTTTCGTTATAATTTGCTTTGAAACCAAATATAAATAAAAACTTAGAAGGTGCTGTCTAAAATTTTTTCGTGCGACCTCCGCAGCATCTGCGCAAGCGCAAAGTCTCTTCTTACTCTCTCGAAATAGGGGGGGAGAAGCAACGAGGAAGTAG